>JAAGKR010003287.1:53232-77023 GCA_011419295.1 Clarias macrocephalus
AGTTTGATTCGTCTTGCTCTTCTGTTTCATTAGCGGTTCATGACAGCTGGCGTCTCGCTACTGCCCCCTGCTGTATGTATGAAATGTTGACTTAACATAAATGGTTCATGTTTAGACAATGTATTAGGAATGTGTATGGTTAAGTTGAGACAAAATTACGTTAACCTTAATCGAAAAAAAAAACATTTTAAATCAACAAATACGATTATTATGAGTAAATTGAAAGTAATTATATTATGTAAAATGCACAACCTGCCTTGTTCGTTTTTTTGAGTGTGCTGTCTCTGTGCTGTGATGTGGTATTTGATGTAAATGTACGTTTAAGGCGGTAGCGCTGTGCTGTGCATACATTATTACTATGGCACGCTTTAATCGAGACAAGATAGTGATCTGAGATAACTTCAGACTGTGGAATTGTGGTTATATTTCCTATACTTAATCCGAAGGATAATATTAAATCCAAAGTGTGACCTACTTTATGAGTGGGTCCTACTACACACTGATTTACTCCTACTGAGTCCAGTATGGACATAAATGCTGTTCTCAGAGGGTCATTAAATGAATATTAAAGTCTCCAGCAATTAACGCTTTGTCTATAGAAACAATAAGGTTTGAGAGGAAATCTGCAAAAATCTGAAATCTAATATTTAACAGTCCTAGCTTCAGATCAGAGGTGCCGGCTGCGCATTCAGTGTGATCGGAGTTTGTGGTGTCTATGTTAATTAAATTACTAAAACAGACTTTGAGTCTTTCTAAATTTATGTTTATGTTTAGCTCGGCGAACAGACACAGTCTCAATATGATGAACCCTGAATGACGACTCTATGCAGCTAGCAGACGGTTGGTTTAGCCTGTCTGTCTGCTCCCTGGCTTGGCCTCTGGATTGTCACCGATTAACTAGGCCTCTTCTGAGACTATGCGCTATACTGCAAAAAATGAGAGCAGCACCTTCCCGAGTGGGATGGACACCGTCCCGCCCTAACAGGCCAGCTTTGCCCTCAAAGGTCTTCCAGTTATCTATAAAGCCCACGTTGTTTTCAGAGCACCACCTATACATCCAGCGGTTCAGCGACCATAACCATAAGCTATCTCGCCATCATTGGGATGGGGCCAGAGCAAACTACTTCATCGGACATCGCCTTCGCTATTTTAAACACCTCTGTAAAGTTATGCTTGCTAACCTCTGACTGACGAAGGCATATATCATTAGCTCCAGCATGTACCACTATCCTAGAGAACCTATGCTGGCCTAGAGCCCTAAGATTACCTGGTACGTCCGGTGATCTGGCTCTCTGGATACACCTGACCACTGCCGCCCCTAAAGGCCTAGCTAATGTCACGTGCCTCAGTATAGAGTCTCCTATACCCAGAGCTCTTTCAGGTTTCTCAGGAGGTGCATCACTGAGGAGAGCAAACCTGTTGGACATGTGAAGCGCAGAAGAGGTGTGCTCCGGTGGGCTAGCCTTAGCGTTAGCTTTGGCTGAACGAGTATGCCCCCGACTCGTCACCCACTCGCCCCGCTGTGAGGGCTCTACTGCTGGAGTCGGGGACTGGTTATCTCCGCCTGCGGCACCCAGACTTTCCGCTGCAGGAATAAAACTGCTCTCGCACTCTCTAACCCTCTTTAAAGTCTGGATGCGCTCCTCTAATGCTAATATCCTCTCCGTCAGGGTGCTCACTAACACACACCTATCACAAATAAAATTATCACTAACGACGGAGGAAGAATGTCTAAACATCCTGCACTCTACACACTGAACGAGCTGAATGGTAAACATGATAACGTACCTTTGTGTCGGAGTTTTAATTATTTGGTGATGGATTCCGCTTGTTGTTGGTCAGATGATACGCGCGTTCTCCCAAAAAGCGTAAAAAACGGATAAAGTCCAGTAGTATTAAAGCGTGAAACTAGTTTGTTATTTAGTAAAAATGGGAAAAAATATAATTATAAAAACAAAATGTAGATAGATAGACAGATACTTTATTAATCCCGTAGCTAATTCCAGATATCCAGCATCCATAGAGACAGTAACACAAAGTTAAGTAGCATGAAAGTGACAATGAAATTTAGTTTGTGTGTACAGTGGAACCTCGGATTGCGAGTAACATGGTTTACGAGTGTTCCATAAACCGAGCAAAGATTTAAAATAATTTTTTATTCGGAAACCGAGCAAGTATTAGTTTAGCGACGAGTATCATGCTTCACACATGCGACTCTTATTTTGACACCGAGCGTCACTCTCTCACCTTACCCCCCCCCTCCCCTTCCCTCCTCCCCCCCATGGCTTCAAACACAGAAACTCTGCTCATGTGTGCGCAATTTGACACAAACACACACGAGCACAGACGCTCTCTCGCCTTTTCACCCCTCCCGGCTTCACAAAGACACAGAAACTCTGCTCTGTCGCGATTCTTTTCAAAGGTAAGGTGCTGGTTTATTTGTTTTTTTGTTTTTTTTTACTTTACAGCAGTGATTCTTAGTATGCGCTTACGCCAGGTCAGAGAGATTTCTTTTTTTCCTGTTAAAACGGTGTTTCCGTGTTTGTGTGTCTGTTTGTTGTGAAACTTAAGTGATTCCTTTAGTATGCGCTCGTGCCAGTCTCGCTTTTTCTCAGTTAAACCGGTGTTTCACTTGTGTGTGTGTGGTCATGCGCTTGCTGTGAAACTTAAAAAGCGTGTCTGTTAATATATGCTCATGTCAGTCTCAAAGAGATTTCTTTTTTTCCTGTTAAAACGGTGTTTCTCTTGTGTGTGTGTGTTTGTTGTGAAACTGTTGTGAAAAAGCGAGGTGGGGGGAGGGAGGAGGAGTGTTACTGTGTAAAACGAGGCGAGGGAAGGGGCTAATTCCACACACACACGGCGTGTGCGCGCACCAATGGAAACACTTATCTGTCTGGATTTATTTGTACTTTTTTTAAAGGTAAAGTGCAGATTAATTTGTTTTATTTTCATTTTATAGATTGTATTAATTATTTTGATGTATTTATGTTTGGGGGCTGCGGAACGAATAATTTGAGTTTTCATGATTTCTTATGGGAAATGATGATTTGGTTTAAGAGTGTTTTGGAATACGAGCCGACTTCCGGAATGAATTATGCTTGTAATCCAAGGTTCCACTGTAATGGCAAAGTATTGTCATGCGCACTCGCACCGCGACCGGCACTAGGACCCGGAAGTAAGATGGTCACGTTTCAGGAAGCATAAAAGGAAACAAGATGGCGCTTCACATCGCTCAGTCATGGAGTTCGCCCATGCCTTCGCATCGCCAACTATTTCATGACTACTCACCGATTCGAGTTGCTTCTTTGAGTGAGTGTGTGTTGCCAGAATGTGGGTTTATTTGTTTAGATCCTTGCTCTTCTTGTAAGAGAGTTCTGAAACTAAAACGCGTGGTTATCCTGCCTACTCGTGCTACTTCCGTGTTTGGGTTTACCATCCACACTACACAGGCTAAGGCTATTGTATTCTTCCCTCGGTTGCTCGTGACAGAATGACTGAGCCTAAAGCAGTAAACCCAGCGGAGTTTGCTCGCCTCTGCGGTGTGGTTGACCAGCATGCCGAGCTGATCAATAAGCTCCGTGGTGAAGTCGAGTCTCTCCGAAAGGTCCTCCAAGACGTCACGGTTTCGCGCCGCAAGGTTGCGGAGCTACGGCAGGAGAACGTGGCCCTCCGCGGGGTGGCTGTTCAGTCGGCTGTTGCCACACCTGTCGCAGCGGCTGCGGCCTTCAGAGAAGGGCTCTGCACCTACTGTGGGTCAGCGGCGCACCACAGGGCCCTCTGCCCACTTTGCCCGGGAAACGCTCAGGCCCGCTGAGCAAACAGGGCAGTTCACCGGGCCCCCTCCACCTCTCGCTCACGACACACAATAATTCCCGTCTCGCGGTTCAAGTACACCTCCGGTTTGGCCACAAACGGGCCGGAAGTACTGCATTCATCGACTCCAGTGCCACGGGTAACTTTATTGACTCTTCTTTTGCCAAAAGACTGGGAGAGAAACTTGAGGCGTTATCCCAGCCCGTTCGTATCACACCTGTCGACGGTTGGCCCCTTTTCTCCAGCCCCATCACCACTCAGACTCAGCCTCTCACCCTTGTCATCGGCCAACATCATGAACGGATCCAGTTCCACCTCACCTCCATTTCATCGTCACCCATCATCCTCGGACACCTCTGGCTGCTCCAAAATGACCCCCTCATCTCCTGGACGCAAAACCGGATCCTGCAGTGGGGGCCGACCTGCACCAAACTCTGCCTGCAGGCTCCGGCTGGGACGTGTTTTAGGGAGTCCGAGGCACCCGATGTTGACACCAACACCATCCCCGTCACCTACCGAGACCTGGCTGAAGTGTTCTGCAAAAGACAAGCCACACACCTTCCTCCTCATCGCCCCTATGACCTGACGATCGAACTTCAGCCGGGCTCGGTACCCGCTGCAGCCATCTTTATTCCCTCTCCGCCGCCGAGACGCAGGCGATGGAGAGATATGATTCTGACGCCCTTCGCCACGGCACCATCCAGCCCTCCTCCTTGCCTGCTGCCGCAGGGTTCTTCTTTGTGAAGAAGAAAGGGGGCGACTTATGTCCCTGTGTCGACTATCGGGGCTTAATAAAATCACCATCAAGAACAGACACCCATTGCCTTTTACCAACTCAGCCCTGGACACCCTCTCTGGCGCCACCATTTTCACAAAGTTGGACCTCTGGAGCGCCTACAACTTGGTGCGCATCAGAGAGGGCGATGAGTGGAAGACGGCTTTCATTACCCTTACTGGACACTACGAGAGCTTTGTCATCCCATTCGGACTTCCAACAGTTCATCAACGCTGTCCTTAGAGACATGCTAGGGCGGTGGGTGTTCGTTTACCTGGACAATATCCTTTTTATTCAAGAAGAAAGGGGGCGACTTATGTCCCTGTGGACGTTGGACCTCTCGAGCGCCTACAACTTGGTGCACATCAGAGAGGGCGATGAGTGGAAGACGGCTTTCATTACCCCTATTGGACACTACGAGAGCTTTGTCATCCCATTCGGACTCTGCAACGCACCCGCCGCCTTCCAACAGTTCATCAACGATGTCCTTAGGGACATGCTAGGGCGGTGGGTGTTCGTTTACCTGGACGATATCCTTTTTATTCACGCACAGCCGAGGAACAGACCCAGCAAGAGATTACTCGCCCACCAACTGTACTGTAAGTTGGAAAAATGCACCTTTCACGAGCGCTCCACCACGTTCCAGTGTTTTGCCATCTCACCCCAGGGTGTGGCCATGGACCCGCGGAAACTGGAAGTTGTGCGTCATTGGCCCCTACCCAAGATCCTCAAGCAACTTCAACGGTTTCTCGGGTTTGCAAACTTCTATCGTCGCTTTATCTGGGACTACAGTACGGTTGCCGCCCCTTTAACCGCTTTGACTCGACCCTCTTCTCATCACTTCAGCCTCAACCCCACCGCCATCACCGCCTTTCATAACCTATGCCACCGATTCACCAATGCCCCAATTTTACCGCACCCACACGCAAGTAAACCATTTGTTGTGGAGGTGGACACTTCGGAAGTGGGCGCCGGGGCTGTTCTCTCCCAACGAGGTCCAGGCCAGAAGCTACACCCCTGTAGTTTCTTTTCCAAAAAATTTGACCCCACTCAGCAGCGATACAGGGTAGGGGACCACGAGCTGCTGGCCATAAAGTAGGCTTTGGAAGAATGGCGACCCTGGTTCCAGGGCGCCAGGGAGCCGTTCATCGTCTGGACCGACCATCAGAACCTGATCACCATCCGGAACTTAAAACAGCTCAAACCGAGACAGGCGCGGTTCTTCGAACATTACAACTTCCATCTATCCTACCACCCGGGGTCCAAGATCACCAAAGCTGACGCCCTATCCCGACAACACAAAGAGGATGCCCCCGGGTGAACCCCGCGCCTGTCATCACACCCGCCAAGATCACTTCACTGGGCCCTGGAAACGAGGGTTCGCCGTGCTCAGGCGATGGAGACCGCACCGGCAGGTGTGCTGCCTGGGTGACTCTACGTGCTGAACACCGTAAGAACCGAGGTGTTGCGATGGGGTCATTCCATTATTAGACGCGCCTTCTGGTGGCCATCAGCTGATTTTAGAACACGTAGTCCGATTGCATGGGTTCCCAAAAGACATTGTCTCGAACAGGGGGCCCCAGTTCACCGCCCGGTTCTGGAAGGCCTTCTGGAATCTGATCAATTCCACCTTGTAGTCTATCCTCTGGTTATCATCCCCAGACCAACGGTCAGACGGAGCGGACCAACCAATAACTGGAGTGCTACCTGAGATGCTTTGTTGCCGATCACCAGCACTCCTGGGCCCGCTACCTCCTATGGGCTGAGTTATCTCACAATCTCCACGTCTCTTCAGCCACCAATCTCAGTCCAATGGAGGTATGCCACGGTTTCCAACCTTCGATGTTCGATCATCAAGAACCGGAGGTTGAGGTGCCGTCGACCCAACAGTTGGTTCGCCGGTGTCGACGGCTATGGAACCAAGCAATCCACGCTACACGAGCTAACTGCTAAGGCTGTTGTATTCTTTCCTCGGTTGCTCGTGACAAGTATGTAATATTTAGAGTAACTGAGCGGACCCTGAAGCTAACAGGGTTATGTGGGTAACACCGTAATGTAACTAGCATAGGCAGTTAGTTAGGTTCACTAGCCTAACCTAAAACACCCGATCCACAATTTCTTGTAGTGAGATGTTGAAAATCCAAATGGCTCTGGGGATTAGGATTTTCTAAGTCTGTCTTGCGACAGAAGTCTTGTCTGTATATGTTGCTCACCCATAACATAAAGCATTCTTCCAACATAGTTCATTTGCATGAAGACACAAAATCCAAAGTGGCTGCAGCTGCAAACCACTAGGCGGCAACTCTGACATGGTACTCTCTGTGCCTGATCTAGTGAATTAACATGAGAATGTGTTTAATAGAGACTCCAAAGCACTTCTTTAACTCTCTCTGGATAAGATCATCTGCTAAATGCTGTAAATGTCATTCTTTAAAAAAGTATTTAAAAATAGTTACTTAAACTCAGCAGCATAATCTGTGTATAAAAATGCAGAAATTTAAATAATAATAATATAATAATAAAATAAAAGAAAATCTATATAAATTTTAGAAATTAAAGTTGAACGTCCATGGCGGAGCTCAAAACACAGACAAATACTGTAACACACATGAGATATTATTATAATCAGAAAGAAAAGAAAAGTTTGAAAAAGTGAGTAAAGAGAGAAATTTTCTCACTTCCGTCTCTGTGTTAGCTCTCTGCATTCTCACAGATATCCACCACGATCTCCTTACACTGTAATCTATACAAACCTAAATTACTGCAACTCTGTATTTTTTTTTTTTTTTTACACTTTTCACCATGCAAACTTGAACATGTTGTACCTGTGTGTTGTGTTTTTGGTCGTCTCACTGCGCCAGTGTCTTCAGTGTCGCCGATGTGACCTTCACCATCGTCTGCAATCTCATAGATAACTACAACCATCTCATCCTGCTCAGAAGAACACTGAAACATCACTAATTTATAAAAAAAAACTGACTATAATATGAAATGACTATGTCTCTGTGTGGACGTTACTGACAGGCTGAGTCACTGTACTCTGTGTGAAGTGAATTAAATGTGATGTTAGTAAGAAGTTACACATCAGAGGAGGAGCATCAGTGTTTTCTTGTGGTCAAAGTGTGAAGACTGCAGTTCTCATGCATACCATAAAAGTTTTTTTTTAGAAGTCCAATTTTTTATAAATACCTAACTCATTTTTTATGTTTTATAATGATGTACATATTGCACTGTAGATATTTGTGTTTCTCATAACATCATTACACAAAGCTATTAGACTTGCTGATTTTAAAACTTTTGTATATATTTATAACAGGTTTATTTCTGTCATATGAATTAGGCAACGCATTTAGCGTTAACCACTGCTCTGTCGCACAAAATTTAAAATAAACAAGTTCACACCACCAACCACATAGACCACACACAATGCACACACTTACATACACTCACACACAGAGGCATGCAACGTGGGCAGGATATTTAATATTAAAATTTACTTTATACCAGTAAATTTTGTCTCATTAGAGAGTGTTCAGTACATACAAATTTGTGCCTTGTGATTTCTCATTTGGCACTTGTTGACTCCAGCTCAGAGCGGAACCTGATCAGCACTTCTACTGCCAAGGCATTAAAGGTCAAGCTGGCTGTACAGACCCTAGATGCGAGCCCCCTTGTGGCCATCATGCACAAAGGCCTTCCACTCACCCTAAGGAAGTCGGGGAATCATTCCGAGGAGATCTCCTTTTTTGCCATCAATAAGTTACACGCTGCTTTGGTCCTCGGTCTCTCCTGGTTAGCACTTCACAGTCTCCAGATTGACTGCACCCAGCATGTCATCAAGGGTTGGAATCCCACATGTGCCACGTCGTGGCTTCACTCAGTGCTTCCTCCACTACCGCTCATGGCCACCCCCTTTGAACAGCTCCAGGGAGTCGACACCTTCACAAAATTAGATTTAGGAAATTGTTATCACCTATCAACCTTGTCAGGTTTCCATCCCCAGCGAAAAAATCAAGCACTGAAGGTCTCTCACCGGTGCATGACCACTCGGGACGCTATCATGCCCACAACTCCCGCTTTCTTGGGACTGTCTCTGTTTCAGTGTTGCCTCTGCTGTTCCCAGCACAAGAGCCAGAAGTGGATGTTCCCTTGGTCCAACGCTTTGTCCATTGCAACAGACGTGCCTTCGGGCAAGTAACCCTGTTACGATCGTAACCCTGTTACGATCTGCCACCTCAGACCACCCTTGCACCAGGACTCCCAAGTACCAAGTACCTCCCAAGGACAGAGTTATGCTCACCAACAGGGACATCCTCCTAAAGACACTGTCACACAAGCTCTCTCCTCACTTCACTGTGACCAAGATAGTCAACCTTTGCGCCGTCTGACTCTTACTCCTCTCTCCCATGTTCCATATGTCCCAGCTACGATGCATTGTAAACTGCACCTGTTCTTACACTGCACATAATAAAAACAAACAAAAACTGGGGTATAGCAGCAGAAAGTGAAAGGGAGGACCCAAGAGCAGATACAATGATAATGTCCAAAAACGCTAGACAGTCAATGTACAATGCGGAAGTCAAAGCCAGTAATTCAAACATGGAGTAAACCAAAACGCTAGACAGTCTCTTGGTCGGAATGCATCACGGAAGTCAAAGCCGGTAATCCAAACCTGCAGTGAATCCAAAACGCTAGGCAAGAACGAGGTCGATAACAAAACGGGGTCGATAACACGGTAAGCAAATGGCAAAACAAATGCTATATTGGCAAACGGGAATATTGGCATGTATGGCACAATAATCTGGTGAGGAGGTGAAGTTTCGGAGTGACAGTACTCCCTCTCCTGCAGACGCCACTGGGTGTTCTAGACAGTGCCTTAGGGTGGAGTATGTGAAATTCTTTCATCAAGGATGAGTCCAGGATGAATCTGGCAGGCACCTAACTTCTCTCTTCAGGGCCATAACCCTCCCAGTCCACAAGATATTTCAGGCCTCGCCCTTGGTGACGGGATTTGAGGAGCCTGCGGATTGTAAAGACCTCACCCCCATCAATGAGGCAAGGGGATGGCGGAGGGCATGATGGAGGGGACAGGCGTCCAGCCGTTGGATTTGAGAGACATCAAAAGCCTCAAAAGGTGAAATTGGTGGTCTTATTCCTTGTGCATGTGTCGCAAGATGCTACGAACCCCCTCACATCATCTTTGATGGTTGGCCACCAGAAGCGTTGATGTATAAGGGATAAGGTTCGAGTGGCCTCTGGGTGACACGCGAATCTGGAGCTGTGACCCCATTCTAGCACCAAGGAGCATGTGGAGGCAGGGACGAAGAGTCTGTCCTGTGGAACATTGCTGGGGCCAAGTTCTTGCTCAAGGGCTCGTAGTACCTGGTTCTCCACCTCAAGACAAGCTGTTGCCACAAGACAGTGGTGTGGGAGAATAGATTCTGGGGATGGTGGATTTGGGGAGGGAGAAAACTGGTGGGAGAGGGCGTCAGGCTTGGCATTCTTGGACCTGGGCGGTAATTGACCAACAAGCCTGACGTGAGTTGAGTCTTTTGGCTGACCTCAAGTACTCGAGGTTCCTATGATTTGTCCAGACCAGAAAGGGGTGTTCCGCTCCAGCCAATCGTGTCATTTCTCCAGGGCGAGCTTAACAGCCACAATTCACGGTCTCACACATCGTAGTTGCGTTCGGTCAGAGAGAGAGGTGAAGAGAGAAGAAGGAGCAAGGATTTAATGTTTATTGTCCTTGTGGAACCTTTGAGAGAGGACAGTCCCTACTCCGGTTTCAGATGCATCCACTTCCACCACAAATTGGAGGGAGGGGTCAGGGAACGTGAGGATGGGGTCAGAAGTGAAGTGGCATTTGTCAGCCAGAAGGTTCCAAAATGCTATGTTTCTAATAAATTGCCGGTAAAAGTCAAAGGGGACTGGCCTTTCCATGACTGCCTTGAGTCACACATGCAGTAAATCCAAAAATGCTAGACAGTCTCGTAGTCAGTGTGCAATGTGGAAGTCAAAGCTGGTAATCCAAACATGATCCAAAACTAGACAAGAATGAGATCGATAAAAAAACAGAGTTGATAAAATGGTAAGCAAATGGCAAAACAAACGCGGGAATATTGGCATGGATGGCACAATAATCTGGCGAGGAGGTGAAGTTTGGCTAAAATAGAAGAAATGATGAAGGCAAACAGGTAACAGGTGTGCTCAGAGCAGTGACTGAGGCAGTGAAAAGTAACACACGGACTGAAGCATTGAAGGGAAGGAGCAGGCTCATCTATAATTTAGACGTGGCTTGGCGGGTTGTGACAGTTACTTCTCTGCATTTACAATATTTTTTGATCGTCAAATGTTTCTTTCCCCTCATTAATCACCTTTTTAACTAACAAATTATCTTTAATAGCATCATTAAAAATAAAGTATTAGATAAATAAATAGTTTAAACATTCTGTTTAAAAGAGCACATGGCATTTCTGCAGCACTACAGCTTGTACTTCTGTATAACTTGATTATAGTTTATTGTTGAGCAGAAAATTTAACACTAAATTCATTTACCTAAACAAATCACAAAATGTCCTCAGGTGTCCATCTCTGTCCCTCAGTAACTGGTCTCTCTGTAATCAGAGTGTTGTAACTGGTCTGTGACTGTTTTTTTCTTATTAGTCAGATTGTTATTGTACTGGGTCTATAGCTGGTTGTGTTCTGCAGTCAGGATGTTATATTTGATCCACAGCAGTGTGACGGCGGTCAGCAGGAGAACACACAGCAACACCACACACACTGCAGTCAGTCTGTAACACCTGCTCCATGCAGTGTCTACTCCTAGATGTACATAGACACAAATACCTTCTTTTAGTTTCTTCAAATACAGACCTAACATTTACAGACTGTAAAAACTCCAACTAGATAAATGTTGAATTAATTAATATTGTATTGTTGGCCTTTCTTACAGTGGTATTTGTTGAGACACACGTAACATTGTGTTCTTGAAAAGTCACAGACTGAATAAACTAAAAAAATCAAGTTAAGCCCGCAACTGGCCTGACGCTATCAAACTGCCTTAGGGAGGTGAAGATGGCTGTTTTGTGTACTCTTTATTCTGGATAAGTATTTATTTATTTATTTATTTATTTAACTAAAATATGTTTCAGTTAGCTTACAGGTATTTTAGCCAGTTAGCATTATATACATAATGCATTTGTGTTTCTGCTTATCATTATACTGAGGCACCCTGACATTAATGAGGTGAGCTTAGCTAACGTTAGCCTTCATGTTACTGCACTGTACAGGAGTTAGCAAGCTAAACATTTTTTTCATCTTTTCCCTTACTTTGCCCTGACGTTTACCCAGGGACAGCGTCATGCTCCAGCCCAACACACACGACCATGCAAGCGCTCAGCTAATGAAAGTTTGAGAAAAACTCACAAGTGTTTAACAGTTAAGGAGTAGCGGTGCTTCAGTACTCAGTAGGTTAAGAGACATATACAGTACAGACCAAAAGTTTGGACACACTCATTTAAAGAGTTTGAATTTGTATTATGGCAAGAAAAAAGCAGCTAAGTAAAGAAAAACGAGCGGCCATCATTACTTTAAGAAATGAAAGTCAGTAAGTCCGAAAAATTGGGAAAACTTTGAAAGTGTCCCCCAGTGCAGTCACAAAAATCATCAAGCGCTACAAAGAAACTGGCTCACATGCGGACCGCCCCAGGAAAGGAAGACCAAGAGTCGCCTCTGCTGCGGAGGATAAGTTCATCCGAGTCACCAGCCTCAGAAATCGCAGGTTAACAGCAGCTCAGATCAGAGAGCAGGTCAATGCCACACAGAGTTCTAGCAGCAGACACGTCTCTAGAACAACTGTTAAGAGGAGACTGTGTGAATCAGGCCTTCATGGTAGAATATCTGCTAGGCAACCACTGCTAAGGACAGGCAACAAGCAGAAGAGACGCGTTTGGGCTAAAGAACACAATACAGAAAACTCTTTGAATGAGAAGGTGTGTCCAAACTTTTGGCCTTCCTGTGGTCACCCTCCATCACCTGGTCAGCTCTTCTTCCGATCCCAGTTATCGTTCTCATTCCACTCCACACCTCTCTCATGTTATTCTGATCTCGTTTCCTTCTGTAACATCCCTTTCCATCCTTGATTTTTTCCTTCACGTCAGCCTGTGCTCTTTTCATCTCCTCCCTGTCACCGTTCCTGAAAGCAGCCTTTTTTCTGTTGAATGAGGCTTTGATGTCTTTGGTCACCCAAGGTTTGTTGTTTGGTAAACTCTTCACTGTGCGGATTACACTGTCCACGCAGAAATTAACATAGGCTGTGATGCAGGTAGTAAGTCCATTAACATCCTCCAGATGCGAATTACAGAGAACATCCAAGTCTGTCACCTCAAAACAGCCCTGTAGAATCTCCATAGCTTCCTGTGAACACCTACGTACTTCTCTTGTGGTCACTGGTTGCCGCACAACTGCAGGAATGTAGGTAGGTTTCTGGGTTAATAAAGACTATCTTATCTTATCTTATTTGAGCTGTAGTTGTCACACATAAATTAGATTTTGAAAATAAAGTTTAGCAGTTTTATAAATACTAAAATGGAGACTTTTCATTTCCTTATTTCAAGATTGATTAATGTACTAATAGCAGGTTGAATTCTGTCATATGAATTAGTCAACATGTTCCTGCAATAGGTCTGGAATTATTTGTAGATTTACTTTTTTTTTTAGAAGTTTTTATGCAGCTTTGTGAGGTTGGAAGAAACAAGTTCTCATGTTAAGATCAGCCTTAACCATCGCTCTTTGATGCAAAAAAAGAAAAATGTCAAACGAACAACAACATAGGTCACACACAGGATGAACACACGTTTGCACACACTCACACAGGCATACAAAGTGGGCAGGACATTTATTTAAGCCACGTGATGGCTACTGTCAATTTGTATTTGTGTTTTTTTTTTAATCTTAGAGAATAAAGCTCTACTACAAGCATGGAGTGCCATTGTGATATAAAAAGTGCAAAATAAGAAAACAATAAAAGCATCTAAAAGTTGTACAGTATGTGGGTTATTCCCACAGGTCTGACTGCTTCTGTGAGGAGAAAGAGGAAAGATAGTAGTAGTAGGAGGAGGATGATGAGAAGGAGACTAAAAGATTACTATAATAATAATAATTGTTGTTGTTGTAGTAATCAAACTCACACTGCAGTATTGTACTTCATAGATCATATGTCTCCAATCCTGTCCCAGACAAGAACCCACTACACTAGCACTCAGGACAGGGGTTCTCTATTATCAGCCAATTAAGAATCTTTAACAGACTGCTGAACAGACTACTGAAAATACGTATGTGAATTACATCATCTGAAATTTGTTTTCCATTAGTTTATGTAAAAACATTTTGTTTTCTATATGTATATAACTTTCACGTCTATGAGGCAAGTATACACCGACCTTCAGTTCATTTTTTCACGCGCTCAAGTTCACAGAAACCAGTACAGAATAGCGCACCCCGTTTGCTTTCATTATTTTACAAAATCATCACATTTTGTCGTCACACATGTAATGCAGTGAACGTGCACTACTATTCAGCTTTGACACTTGGCATAAACACTTAAACATAAGCATTTTTGTAGGTTAACGTTGGAGCAAGTGGACATGTAAAGTTGCATGTTTCAGATCATTATCCATATTTGAGGTGAGTCAAAATATTAACATTGATTATTAATTATCCTCGGTAAACTAAGGTAAATTAAGGATGTCTTGAAACATAATGCAATAACTAGTTTTATTTATTTATTTTTAAAATCACATAAAAAGTGATGTGTTGTGTTTAGAGTGATTAAAATTTACCTAAAAGTATCTGATAAATTACAAACTGTAATAAAACAGTATTAAACAGTTAAATATTTAGTATTAAATATTATATGATAGTATAGACATTGAGAAAGCTATTTACACATGAGTGCAACAGTCTAAAGCAAACGCCATTATTAATTTATTGTGTAAATTTAACTTCATTCAGCTATTTAAGTTGTATGAAAAATAAAATGCCTACCGGATCACTATAATTTTCTGTTCAAATTTAAAGATGCAAAAAGAAAAGTACAGTGTAACCTTGGATTATGAGCATAATTCGTTCCGGAAGTGGGCTCGTATTCCAAAACACTCTTAAACCAAATCATCATTTCCCATAAGAAATAATGAAAACTCTAATTATTCGTTCCACAGCCCCCAAAAATAAATACATAAAAATAATTAATACAATCTATAAAATGAAAATAAAACAAATTAATCTGCACTTTACCTTTGAAAAAAGTACAAATAAATCCTGACAGATAAGTGCTTCCATTGGTGCGCGCACGCGCCGTGTGTGTGTGGAATTAGCCCCTTCCCTCGCCTCGTTTTACACAGTAACACTCCTCCTCCCTCCCCCCACCTCGCTTTTTCACAACAGTTTCACAACAAACACACATACAACAGAAACACCGTTTTAACAGGAAAAAAAGATATCTCTCTGAAACTGACATGAGCGTATATTAACAGACACACAACAAGCGCATAAACACAGCGGAAACACCGGTTTAACGGAAAATAACCGAGACTGGTACGCGCTCATACTAAAGGAATCACTTAAGTTTCACAACAAACGCACACACACACAAACACGGAAACACCGTTTTAACAGGAAAAAAAGAAATCTCTCTGACCTGGCGTGAGCGCATACTACGGGAATCACTGCTGTAAAGTAAAAAAAAACAAACAAATAAATAAACCAGCACCTTACCTTTGAAAACAATCACGACAGAGCAGAGTTTCTGTGTCTTTGTGAAGCCGGGAGGGGTGAAAAGGGGAGAGAGTGTCTGTGCGCGTGTGTGTGTGTGTGCGTTTCAGTGTCAAATTGCGCATGCACGAGCAGAGTTTCTGTGTTTGAAGCCGTGGGGGGAAGAAGGGAGGGGGAGGGGTTAAGGTGAGAGAGTGACGCTCGGTGTCAAAATAAGAGTCGCATGTGTGAAGCATGATACTCGGCGCTCGTAAACTAATACTTGCTCGGTTTCCGAATAAAAAATTCTTTAAAATCTTTGCTCGGTAGAGCAAAGAATACAAACGTGTATAATAAGTTAGCCTAAAACAATATTGTTTGGAATGCTGAAGCCAACATGAATTTTATTTTGTTTTACATTAGATCTTTCATGATGAATGTGTGTATATGCGCTTCAAATATACACTAAACACTTAAATTATACAGTAAACACTGAACACCCACAGAACCCACAGTTACTGTAATCCCTCTTCTCACCTTTTATTCATGATAGATGTGAATTTTTCACATCGTTTTCGTTGCTGGCGAATTTTTTTTTTTTTTAAACAAAACAGAGCAGTCATTTCTGCCTAAAATTTATTTTGCTAGCAAAACATAAAATAAATAAAAATAAAAATGTTTAATGGTACCAATTAAATCTGACTTCATAGTTGGATTTGATACTTTTCGAGTGTAATTCATAAATTTTCTGAATATATTCAGATTTTGCAAAATAATGAAAACTGATGTCTCCATTTCCTTCCTAGACCTTTTTGTCCGCATCACAATGAAGTGAAACTCAGCACGTCTTCTTTCTTTGTTTTAATCTGTGATATTTATGTGAAATATATTCATTTTTAACTATAGATAGGTGTATTATATTTGACCTGCATTATTGCATTATGTTTCAAGACATCCTTAATTTACCTTAGTTAACACATTTACACCCTATAGCGTGGAATAAAAAAACACTGAAATAGCTAAAAACTACAGTCTAATGCCACAAAAGAACAAAATCGTATGATCAATAAAAAATTAAAACATTTAGGTGACTATTTTGTCGTATTTTTGTGTTTATTGGATTAAACTAAAACATTAGTATTTTTATTTCTGATCTTTGATTTCTTGATTTATTCAAGAATATCCATCCACACGGACAGTAAAAGCATTTCAAAATGACCATGATTAGTAAGATTCATTCTCAAGACAATGAGGTCTGCTGGAGGTTCTGGTCATTGACTTAACACCTGCATGTGACTGGAGCGCTAAGGAATCTGACATACATCTGTTTTTTATTTTTAACATTAATTTAATAACAAACAATAAACTTTTTGGAAAGAAGACAAACAAGTTGATGGAAATTAATGGCTCGTCCTGTTTGTTTATTTATTCAAATTCAAATCCGCATGCTTGCGCTTTGACTAAAACTGCGTGCAATGCAGTACGTGCTACTGGAATCTAGAAATATACATTTAAAAATATATATATTTATTAAAGAAAATTATGATGATCATAACCGCCTACGACATTTCATTCTCATCACAAAAACGCAAAAACACCAGCTCTGATTACTGTCATCGGACAAACTGACAATGTTTGAATTTTTATTTAGTTTAAATTATTTCAGTTAATTAATCTACTATAAATTAAAAGAACACGAAGCATAAGATGACACAAAACCCTTTTGACAGGCATACATATATTTTCTAATTACACATGATAAAATCTAATGGCTCACTGTGTTAATGTTCACTTTGCTTCAATTCGATGCAAATAAGAAACACCTGCATTTAATTACAATTATACATTTGTGCTGTAATGTATACTGTGATTATGCATTCATTTAATTACAATGTGTAACTTGAATTTTTTTGCTGTCATGTGCAAACCTCAAGGAAGAGAGTGAGAGAGAGAGAGAGAGAGAGAATGAACTTAGGCCTGAGGCCTCAGTCTATAGTTATAGCGCCACTTAGAGACGTAAAGCCGGCAAACGCTAAACCCAAATGCCGCGGACGGGTGTTGCAAGAGTAGAAGTCCAATTCTGGTTGCGTAACATCTGTGGGTGGTTAATTAAGTAACAACAAACAACAAAAATAACAGACAGTTGTTTTTTTTTTTTTTTTAAGATATGAAGGTCAGCTGTTATGGAATAGTTCTTGTAAGAACAGTATTGTAAAGTTAGGGGTTAGGTTTAGGTTACAAATGCTTGTAAAACCCATCAAGCACCATGATGAAACTGGCTTTCATAAAGACCTTCCCAGGAAGGCAAAACCCTTATCTCTGCTAAAGTTCATTTAGAGTTATCAGCCTCAAAAATCTCAAATTAACAACCAGCACCTCAGATTAGAGTTGTTATGAAGCTTCACAGGGCATAAGTAGCAGATACAGCTCAATATCAACTGTTCAAAGGAGGATTATCGAATATTTTGGATGCCTTCAGCATTGATTTAAAATGTAGGGAAAAAAAATCAGGAGAGACCATGGAATTAGAAGGTGTGTCTAGACGTTTATTCTGGTGGTGTATTTATGTGTTGCTATAATATGTGCAGCATGGTGTCTTAGTGGTTAGCACGGTCGCCTTGCACCTCCAGGGTCTGGGTTCAATTCCTGCCTCAGGATCTGTGTGCATGGAGTTTGCAAGACTGGTGTTCCAAATTGCCCGTAGTGTGTGAATGAGTGTGTGAATGTTGAGCGGAGGTCCTACCACGGTCGCAACAATGGGAATAAATTCAATGGTCACCTCTGACCTCCATGGTCCCAGGTTGGACTACAGATATTCTTAGATGGATCGATGGACGGCTATAATATGAGACTGCATTTGTCCAAAGTGTTGGCAGAATAA
Organism: Clarias macrocephalus; assembly: GCA_011419295.1. Classification (NCBI taxonomy): domain Eukaryota; kingdom Metazoa; phylum Chordata; class Actinopteri; order Siluriformes; family Clariidae; genus Clarias; species Clarias macrocephalus. Next base: position 71,451 of record JAAGKR010003287.1, read on the forward strand.
ATGAAGAACTAAGGTCTTAAGTTCTCTCTCTATATATTTCTTCATACTCGTGTGCATTTTGATCTCCCATAACATAAAGCAATGTTTCCAACACAGCTCATTTGCATGAAGATACAAAATCCAAAGTGTCTGCAGCTGCGAACCACTAGGGGGCGACTATAACATGGTACTCTCTGTCCCTGATCTAGTGTATTAGCATGAGGATGTGTTTAATAGAGACTCAGAAGCTTTTTCTGTAATTCACTCTGAATAAGATCTGCTGCTAAATGCTGCAAATTTATTTTTAAGTGAATTTAAACTCAGCAGTATAATCTGTTTATAAAAGTGCAAAAATCCATAGAAATTTTAGAATTTAAAGTTGAACGTCTATGGCTGAGCTCAAAACACAGACAGAAAAATTACACATGATTTGTAATTGTAATCAGAAAGAAAAGCAAAGTTTGAAAAAGTGAGTAAAGAGAGAAATGTTCTCACTTCCGTCTCTGTGTTCACTCTCACAGTGTCTACATTCTCACAGATATCCACCATCATCTCCTCTCACTGTAATCTATACATTTTTTTTTATTACAGCACCTCTGCATTTTATAATATGATAAGAAATATAAAATAAAATCACTGCGTCTGTGTGGAGATGACTGAGGTTGAATCTCCGTACTCTTGTGTGAAGTGAATTAAATGTGATGTCAATAAATGAAGTGAGAGGATGTTAGACATCAGAGGAGGAGCATCAGTGTTTTCCTGTGGTCAAAGTGTGAAGACGTTTGAGCTGCAGTTCTCACTCATACCATAGAAGTTTATTAGAAGTCCAACAGTATATAAATACAAAACTAATATTTTCTGTGTTATAATGATGTAGACGTTGCACTGATTCATCATATTCTTGTTTCTCATAACATCATTACACAAAGCTATTAGACTTTTCACCTGCTGCTTTTAAGACTGATGTAGATATTTATAACAGGTTTATTTCTGTCATATGAATTAGTCCACACGTTCCTGCAGTAGATCTGGAAATATTTGTAAATTTGCTTTTTTCAGAGGGTTTTATCCAGTTTTACTGCGAGGTCACAAGACACAAGTTCTACAGGTCTGAGATCAGCGTTAACCACCGGTCTGTCACACAAAGGGAAAATAAAGAAGTTCGCACCATCAGGCACGTAGAACACACACGATGCACACACACACACACACACACACACACACACACACACACACACACACTCACACACAGAGACATGCAAAGTGAGCAGGACATTTAATATTAATATTTCCTACATAACAGAAAAATCTTCCCTCATTAGAGAGTGTTCAGTAGATTTGATTCAGAGTGATTCAGTAGTTGAGATTTTCTTATTTTGTGTGTGTGTGTGTGTGTGTGTGTGTGTGTGTGTGTGTGTGTGTGTGTGTTGCATGCATACGCATTGTGGGTGTGTTTCTTTTTTTACACATACATAATATACCATAAGTGATAACAGGAAATAACTTGTACAGATGTTCCACAACATTAAATTAAATTATAAACAAATAAAAATGTGCCAATTTTCAGAAAAATAAATAAATCACTGATGAATTTATTAAAAACAATTTAAAAAACACTGTTACCTTCTTTATAGAAAAATAACTGCAGTGCCAGAAATATTTTATAAGGATGTAATTTAATTTTATTTTATATTTAAAGGGTTTTGTTTTAATTCTATTAAAAGGATTAAAAGCTTTACTGTTGGTCAGACATGAAGAGTCTCTGTGCACTTTGTATCACTGACTGATTACTGAGTTCTGACAAAACAACACACTGATATTCAATTATCCTCAAAATACTGTCTTTTATACTGGATGTGTTCTAAATGTGTCTCTAAACACTTTATTATAACATGATGAATGTCACTGAGAAAGACGAGTCTCACAGATCCAGTGTTGTTTCTTAGAGCATTTATCGTCATTCCAGACGTATCCATTTGAAGAAAGTCTATAAATCTCAACACAGTCTTCATTAGTTGAATGACTCGGTTCCCCTGTAGCCCAGAACCTGAAACCCAGAGAATCAGACTCAGATCAGAGTTCAGTTTCCTTCAATTCCACACATTTAACTGAATCCCCTCAGCCTCTGTTTACTGAGACGTACATTGGGACACGACATGAATATAAATATAATAAGAATAATCTGTGTAGTTTTCCAGCAGGAGAACAGTTTCAATGTGTTATTCATTTTAAAGCACCTGAAAAAATAAAATAGACAAAGAAATAATCTGAGTTTCTTACGCAGTGGTCAGTGTTGTACCGTCCACCCATTTCCACTTTCCCTCTGTATCTCTGTCACTCAGACCAATCCAAAACTCAGAGCTGTCAGGCTGTTTATCTCTGTCACTCAGACCAATCTGTTTACTGATGAACTCCTGTAAATGACAACACAATGAAAATGTATTAATCTCTCTCTCTCTCTCTGCACATGCACTGTGTGTGAGGAGAGCATGTGAAAAGCAGTTTTGCGTTTTGGAAAACTTTCTGTTTTTTCCCCACTTTATTAATTTTTTTTTTTTTTTACTAGTGTATGTTGCGACAAAACAAAAAGGTAAAAGTTTAGAGTCAGTGGGAGAGGGAGCAGGGCATCATGGCCTCTGCGGTGGGAGATGAAGAGCAGGTCGGTGTGAGAACATCTACTTTGCGGATGCATAAAGCTGTGGTGGTATTTTTGAGAAAGATGAACTTTGTGAGTGCACACAAAGATCAGTCCTGAGTCCTGCACACACCCACACCACGGAGACACACCACACCAGCACTGACACCAACCTGCCATTACTGTACACAGCGCGAGTGTAGATCCCGACCCCTGTACAGTAGTCAGCGCTGACCCCACCCCTAATGTTGACCCCGACACACTACAGTAAAACCCAGGAGAAGAAGAGACGAGACGTCCACCACAGAACCCATCAGTAAACACAAAACCCGCAGCCAAAGCAGAATGTAGCACAGCACACACACAGGGAGAACCACAAAGAGACATCGAGGAACAAATGAAGTGATTTTTACAGTTAACTGAAGGAGAAAAGAGACAGATGGTCAATAAACTATTTCCAGGAAACAGTCAAATGTTCAAAAATCTCAAGAAACTGAAACCTGCTTCCAGCAAGGAAACACACAGGACATGGACACTGACAGCAGCTTGGGACATAATGTGGTGATATAATCAACACAATCACACACTCATGACTCAGAAAATAAACCGGACTATGAAATGTAACAGAGCTAATGAACTTCAAACTAAGACTTTAAAAGAGGTTAGTGTTGTTAGTGGGGTGGAGGGTCACAATAAAATAAATAAACAAATAATTGTAAATATGTTAATACATTGTATGTGGATATGAATGAGTGTGTTTATGTCTCTCTCACACACACACACACACACACACACACACACACACACACACACACACACACACACACACACACCTGTTCCTCTCTGTTGTTTATGATCAGCAGATCTGCTCCTTTGTCCCTACAGTCCCGTCTGCTCTCAGTCCAGTTCTTCTTCTCAGTAGACATGAAGTAAACACTGGAGCTAAAACATGTCCATTTATCTAAAGAAATATCATGAATGGATTATTCAGATGCACCTGTTCTCACACTGCTCATAATGAAACAAACACAAACTAGAAGAAATGATGCTCTTAAAGATAATTTGTGAGTTAAAAAGGTGATTAATGAAGAGAAAGAAACATTTGATGATCAGAAAAATAATGTAAATACAGAGACGTCTCTCAGTAAAGCATTAGATAAATAACTAGTTGAAACATTTTGTGTTCTGAGCACAGCGTTTATTTTCTCTTTTTGGTTCTCAGTTTAAATCTGAAGAGCACACGGCATTTCTGCAGCACTACAGCTTGTACTTCTGTAGAACTTGAGAATAGTTTATTGTTGAGCAGAAAATTTAACACGAAATTCATTTACTTACACAAACCACAAAATGTCCTCAGGTGACCATCTCTGTCCCTCAGTACCTGGTCTCTCTCTGTAGTCAGGATGGTGTTGCACTGTGTCTGTAACTGGTATTCTACAGTCAGTTTGTTGTATTTGATCCACAGTAGTGTGACGGCAGTCAGCAGGACAACACACAGCAGCACCACACACACTGCAGTCAGTCTGTAACACCTGCTCCATGCAGTGTCTCCTCCTAGAGGTACAGAGACACACATACACTTCTTTTAGTTTCTTCAAATACAGACGTAACATTTACACACTGTAAAAACTCCATCTAGATAAATGTTGAATGAATTAATATTGTATTGTTGGTCCAACTTCTCATGTCCTGTGTCCAGTGGTATTTGTTAAGACAGCAGGTAACATTGTGTTTTGGAACCCTTTGGAGACAGACTGAATAAAATCATGTTGAGTCAGCAATTTACCTTCACTGAGATACAATCACATGATTTTATAAGACCCCCCTGCCGGACTGACGCTATTAAACTGCACTAAAGAGGTGAAGATGGTGGTTTGTGGAGTCTTAATTCTTTTGGTAAGTATATATTGAGAAAAAAAAAGTTGGAGGGGACTGTAGTTCTTGAGGGTCTGGGTGACTGTGCACAGCTTTAGGAGTGATGTTTGTTCAGGTCTGTGCTCTAAACATTGAATTCCAAAAGGACTGGACGTACAGCTATGAATCGATCTAAACTATTTTATTGGACTTGGAGAGACTCACAACCCTCAGATTCACATGTTAAGAAACAAACTCTTGTTACCATAGACTTTTTCTTTTTTTATGTGTCTGACACATTGGGGAAAAAAACTGTTCCTCTTTGCATTACAATATCATATTCATGGTTATATCAGTGGTTATGATGTTGTAATATAATAGAATCAGTAAGAGACTGATAAGCATCTGGTGTTATCCAGGTATTTTATTGAACTTTAAACAAAATATAACCTGTGTTCTCCTGTTTTATGAAGATCACTGTTTTAACTCTGACTAGTTTTGGAAGAATAAAGTTTTTTTTAAGTAATGTTTGTGTGTTTTAATTGTTGGGGTACCTTGTTTTTTTTTATTTATAGAAAAACAATCACTTAAACCACTACATCAGTGGGCTACAATAGGAGACAACTTACCTTTTTGAGTAGATGAAAAGTTGGACTAAGTCAACCTTAGAGAAAAATAATGAATTGATCCCACAACCAATAATACTTGAGCTGACATGAAGATTTGAATTATAATTTAAGTCAACTTAAGATTTTGAACAGGGTACACGTTGTATAAACTAAACAGCAATGTGAAATATTTTGTTTGGCCAGCAAGTTCCTCTAAATGTTGAGTAAACTTAAAAAAGCTATGCAACTTGTTATTAAAGATTTTTGTTCTTTTTTTTTTTTTTACAGTGCAGTTTAGCCTCATCAACTTCATTAATATCACATTCGTTCATCAGTAACTCTATCCAGTCATCACTGTGAAACTTCTCCCTTTACACTAAATACATGCAGTAATGGGCGGGGCTTTGTCCTGTTTTTAAATAAACTTACATGCAGATCTGAATCACGTCACCTGTTCTCCCTCTCTGCACCATGATGACTGCTTAAGCGAAACTTTT
>JAAGKR010003288.1:0-77017 GCA_011419295.1 Clarias macrocephalus
CATTAAACCCTTTTAATAAGATTGCTATTAAACAGCAATGTTGACTTTCAATTCATTGTTAAAAAACAGTAGGTCTGACAGCTGCTAAAAACTTCTACAGTTGTTTGTTTGTTCAAGGTATCTGTAAGGACTGTTTATATAACATTTTGGAAAGAGCCTCTAGTGTCAGAGCTTGGCATTGCATTGAGAAACAAAGCTGACAGAAACAGAAAAGGCTTCAACTTACCATAAAAAGTGTCTTGTTAAATTTCAGCAAAGAGAAAAAGAGCGGCAAGTGAGGGAGCGACTACATTTATACCGCTTAAATTTTGGTCCTACAAAGTATTGGCTGAATTTTCAGGGTTTTATTTGTAAAAATAAATAAATAAATAAATTGGAGTGGAAATAAATTAATAAATAAAGTGTAAGGGGTATAAATACTTTTGCAAGGCACTGTAGTCAATGACAGGAACGAAAATATCTGGCTGCATTTTATAACATTAAACATAATAATAAATTGATAAAAGGTATGATATGTCGTTTTTAAATAAATAAAATATTGTAATTGTTACAGTAGTTGTTAAAATTGTAATTGGTGCATTGCGATTGTACTACAAGAGAAATAAAACACTTCAAGACAGTATGTTCTTGGAATAGAATCAACTATGTGATAGAAACAGTAACTGCATTTCATCACACCACCTGAAGTGCCATATTCTCTAATTTATTATAAGAATTTTATTATAACAACCTTTTCTAAAAGCCCAATCTAACATTTATACTTTTTTCCCCTACTGCTTTACTCATATGAACTGGAAAGATTGCACAAATGTTTCAGGTAATAACAGCCACCTGTCATTTAATTTCCAAAGAGACAGAATGTCTTATATTTTAATGTAGTCTTGGTGAATAGTGTTCCAAGCTTGACAAAGAACTATTTTTTTACCTTCACAGCATACAGTTGTGAAAGAGTAATGATGAATCATCCCACCATCACACAGATAAGGATGAATTCATTTTTTGGTCTGGTTCTTCTCAATGGTTCTTTCCTCATGTCATCTCACAACATTGACTCTAGGATTAGGCATGACACACTGTCTGTCATTAATAATGCGATGAAAATAAAATGGGATTCAAAATTGAAAGCAAAGGAGATAAAGGTGCAGTGCTTCTTTAAGGTGAAAGATACTACAGGATCAATGAAGTCCTTATGACGATGGATGCCACCTATTGTGTCTTCCACTTCACACGGATGTGTGTTCGATTTAGCCTGCAGATTGTTCATTATCTGCGTCCACAGGATAGGAAGATCAGCTGTGGGGGATTTCTTCAGTCATTAGTCTAGAAGCTGGTTTTCTCCACCTTAAGGATTTTCTATAATTTTTACCATAAAAGGCTGAAAATAAACAATACAAACTTTTATTAAAATGTTATTAAAATAAACAGTATATACCTTTATTTAGTGTTTTAGAAATAAGTACAGATGCTGTTGTGTGTACAATACTGACAGATTATCCTGCGACAAAGAACCTTATTATATACTTACACTAACACTGATATGACCATATTTCTCTAATACAGGAAATATAAAAGTATAATTAACTATGTTGTACAAAAACAGCTAAGGGCATTTATCTTTACTGCTTTTTAAAAAAAAAATCCTTTTAGTATTTCTTCATATTTTAAATAGACAACACATGATGTTAACAATATCGGAAAATAGGAAGGAACTGAGAGGAAAGCACAGTTTATAGTTGCTACAAGGCAAATGATAACAAAAACTTGTTTTACATACATTCCACAATATTAAATGTAACTATAAACAGGCGTACTGTATGTGTCTTAATTTCAAATCTACCGATTATGCAAAATTCATTTTATTATATCAAGTTTCGTCTATAAATGTGCTTTAATAACTCATTCAAATTTCCCATTTGCTATGACATTATTCCAGGGAAGAGAAAAAAAGGGTGTGGGGGCAGTCAATCTACATAGCCCCTCCTCCAGCTCAACTGGCCAGAAGTCCATAGTTTTCGAGAAGTCCTGTCATCTGCATTTTGATTACCTAGAAAACTGCACTTCCACAAAGGGGAATAGGGACAGTATTAAATGAAAATAGGGACATTATTAAACGAAAATAGGGACATTTTCATTTAAAACTACAGACACTACATCAACTTATTTTAAAAGAAAAAAAGAAAAAAAATTTAATTTAAAAAATTGGCAAAAATGCAGCTGAAAAGGAGAAATTACGACACTTCAGCTCATAAGTTAACCTGTATTTATCACATATAAATTAACTTCACAGTGAAATATTTCTCTTTGCATATCCTACCTTGTTAGAAAGTCAGAGTTAGAACACAGGGTCATCCATGACACAGCAGGGCTTTGAACCTGGGACCCAGACCCAGAGCCTTAACACTGACCTACCACTGCAAAAATTTTAAATCAATTAGTATTATGAATAATAAGCATAATAAGAACAACACTACTACTACTACTACTAATAATAATAATTATTATTATTATTATTATTATTATCAATTTGGGTGATATAATCTCCACTTTGCATTGGGCTGCAACACTCGTTTACATTTTTGATTATTTTCATAAAAAAAATTTCTTACTGACAGTTCAATTTAAAATTTATTTGGTTCTGAACACCTACATTTCTGTTCTTTTTTTGTAGACCGACATTAAATGATTAATAAAGATTAAGTTTAAAATCCTGTTTGAAAACAAATTCACTTGTATGTAACTTTTCTTTGGGGTTGCATATAAAGCAGTTCAAATGAGGTGAAAGCTGTAAAAAATGTCAAACTGGTGTTGAAAAACTCAATCAGATGAATTACTTTGTAAACAAAAACCCTCAGACTTATTTGAACCATGCATCACATCTGTTTTGCAGGTCATTCTTGATTAAGTGATTCATTTTTAATCTACTGATTGACAGAATCACTGTAAACTACACACTCAAATCTTTACCAATAACATCGTAACTACTTTTTAATCAGCACTGCTTGTTTGCCCTCAGATTTTGAAGCGTTTACAGCTGGACCATCTCGACTAAATATCAAATAAAAAGACATCAAATACAAAAGGTTCACATTTCCTTTGCTGTCACATACAAATTCTTCATGAAAGCAGACACATTGTTGGATTTAAACATGAGGAAAGCAAAAAAAAAAAAAAAAAAGCTTGAAGAGGGAAAAAAAATGCTGTCTGTCAAGCATTCCTGGTTTTGACAGTAGTATTGTCAAGTAAGAACACAGCAAGGCAACATCATTTTTACACACATTGTTCACATTTAGTGTGTTCTGCTTTGAACACCACACACATCATCTGTGTAAAATTCACTCCCAAACAGCTGAGGACCATGCACCACTGCAGAGAAGACATGCCAGCATTTAACAGTTGCACACACATCGGCCTCTTTTTTTACATTAGTTTTTATTACCTTGGTCTCAAGCTGATTTTTAAAAGCCAAGAGATTAGAATGTCAAATACTAATAGAAATGAACAAATACTCCCCCTGTCTTTCTCTCTCTCTCGCTCTCTCTCATGCACACACACACACACACACACACACACACACACACACACACACACACACACACATGCACATTAACATGCATCATTAGGAGTGAGGTCTATAAATATTGAAGTATGTCAAGGGGCTCTAATGGAGATTAAACAAGCACAATGTCATTTAAATGATCAGGAAGGTGACTTAAGGCTGAGGATTTCTCCACACATGGCTCTCAGCTACATGTACAACAAAGTCAAGCAAATAAATGAACGATAACAAGCATTTAAGGATAATTCTGTATGTGAGTTGGCATGTCATGACCATAGCCCTATAGGATTCTTCATTTTCTTATAACACTCATTAATTTAAATTAATTTGAGAATATGTATAATCTTTGCGCACACAAGGCTGTGGCTACAAGATACATAAGCCCTGAAAATGCTGTGAATGACCAAAATGTGTTTAATAGTTTTAGACTGCTGACGCCAAGGAAAAGGATGTTTGCAGTTTCTTACTGTCACTGCAGTTTCCCCAGCAGTCATGGACTTCTATAAGTCACTGTTTGCAGCAACTGAAGTAAAACTGGTAAAGCAGGAGGCTCTGCATGAGACATTACAAATAGACAATCTTTGTTATATTTAAAACATTTTATTGTGCAACAAAACTCAACACTTTTTATTAATTTATTTTTTCACGGTTCTAATTTGCTGCCTGTATGACTTGCATTTAAAGGGTGTTTTCTATTTCTAAATCAAACTCAATCAACATACTATAGATAGAATTTATAGCATTTTGGGAACTCATACAATATGAGATAGACTGACTGTCACTGAATTTTGTATGAACAAAATTTTAATATATAATATATAATATACAGCAGCTATAACAGCTTCCACTCCTCTTGAAAGGCTGTCCACAAAATGTTGGAATGTTTTTGTGGGAATTTGTGCCCATTAATTCTGTACAGCATTTATGAGATTAGGCACTGATGTTGGACGAGAAGGCCTGGCTCACAATCTCTGTTCCAGTTTATCCCAAAGAGACTCAATTGGGTTGAGGGCTCTGTGCGGGCCAGTCAAGTTCTTCCACACTGAACTCATCAAACGATGTCTTTACAGTTCTTGCTTTGTGCACTGGGGCTCAGTCATGTTGGAACAGAAAACAGCCTTCCCAAAACTGTTACCACAAATTTGGAAGCAAAGCATTGTCCAAGATGTCTTGGTATGCTTGACTGGGGTTAAGGGGCCTGGATTGACCTGCATGCAATAATTAACAGATTTGGCCAAATATTTTTGTAGATAGATAGATAGATAGATAGATAGGAATGATTAAAGCATTTGAATATAATATATTTCTTTACACTTGAATGAATTATATCCCTACATTTGCTTATCTATTTTGCAAAATACTTAACCAGCACCTTACATGCAATTTAGTGCATTTATTTTTATGAAGGATAAAGGGTGATTTACAGTTTACACAAGTCAAGCTTTACACATTACACGTCTCTACTGCAGGTGGTAGTAATTATAAGTGTAAGTGTAAGCAATTATAAGGTTTATGTCATATTAGGTTTAATGTAGCTCTGTGAATACAAACGGGCGATGCAAAGCACTGATAGATATAACGGTGTAAATCTCTCTCTCTCTCGTTCTCTCTGCCATTCTCTCGCTCTCGTTTGTGTGTAAGTGTGGGTTGAGAAATGGGTAGGTCTAAGTGATGTCATTCGTTTCCCTCCCTCCAAAGGCACATTACCGCGCTCAGTGTAGAGTGGAGGATTGTGCGCACTTGGGAAAGAGTGCAATGAGTAAAAGAAGGCGCACTGCACAGATCAAGCACAGGGGGATGTCACGTCCGGATTATCATCCTGGATGCCATGGCTGACAAAAAAATGTTCCATTAACATCTCTAAAGCTGCCCAAGCTTTGACATCTTCCATAAGAGCGCGATGTAACCCGAAGGAACTCGTGGCACCGTTTTCATGCCGCGCTGATGTGAGACACCGGTGCGTGTTTTAGGCTGTCCACATTCAGGCGCCGAGTGGAGAGGATGCGCGCACCATGGACTTGAACGAGTTTAACGGCACGGAGGAGCGCAACGCGACTGAAGCTGCAGCATGGCCACACACGGAGGCCGCGGCGGCCTTCATCATCCTCGTAGCGTCGCTTCTCATCCTGGTTACCATCGTCGGGAACGCACTGGTCATCGTAGCCGTGCTGACGAGCCATGCGCTGCGCGCGCCCCAGAACCTCTTCCTGGTGTCCCTGGCCTCGGCGGACATCCTGGTGGCGGCTCTTGTCATTCCGTTCTCGCTCGCCAACGAGGTGATGGGGTACTGGCGCTTCGGCAGCGCGTGGTGCGCGCTCTACCTGGCGCTGGACGTGCTCTTTTGCACGTCCTCCATCGTGCACCTGTGCGCAATCAGCCTGGACCGCTACTGGTCGGTGACTGAGGCGGTGAGCTACAACGCGAAGCGCACGCCGGCGCGCGTTAAATCCACGATCGCGGTGGTGTGGGCAATCTCCGCGGTCATCTCCTTTCCACCGCTGGTCATGACCGAGCACAACGAACGGGAATGCCTCATCAATGAGGAGCCGTGGTACATCCTGTCTTCGGCGATCGTGTCCTTCTTTGCGCCCGCGCTCATCATGATCGCCGTCTACCGCAAGATCTACCGCGTGGCCAAGCAGCGCGCGTCGACCGTCTTCGCAGCCAAAAACGGTGTCCCCCGGCCGCGCGCCTCACCTTCGGAGACGTGTCTGGCGCGCGACGCCAAACCCGAAGCGGAGAGCCCGAGCAGCCTGAGCTCCGGGAGCAACCGGCAGCAGCTGGAACGGAGACGAAACGAGGACGACGATGACGACGAAGAGGAGCTCGACGACATCGATCTGGAGGAGAGTTGCGCGTGGGACGGGCAGCCCCAAAAAGGCGGCGGTGCGCGCTTTGCCAAGCGCAGGAAAGCGGAGAGCAGGACGGAGCGGACCTGCTGCCGCGCCACTCCATGGGCCTCGAAACAGCCCCGCGCCGTGCCGCGCGTGGCCAGACCGCTGACTGTCGCCAGGCAAAGCGCGCGGAAAACCAGGGCAGCGCAGATGCGCGAGAGGCGATTCACCTTCGTCCTCGCAGTAGTGATGGGAGTGTTCGTGCTGTGCTGGTTCCCGTTTTTCTTCACCTACAGCCTGCAGGCGGTGTGTGGGGAACGGTGCCGCGCGCCAGACGGCCTTTTCAAGCTCTTCTTTTGGATCGGTTACTGTAACAGCTCCGTTAACCCCATCATTTATACAATTTTTAACCGGGACTTCCGGAAGGCGTTTAAAAAAATCTTGTGCGCGTCTGCAACTCAGCGCGTTTGACTCGGAGTTTAGCTGGAAACTTTGGCCTTTGGACTTCATGGACAAGTTTATTTTAAAAAAAGTTTAAAAAAAGCTGTGTTGCCAGATTGTATAAAGTACTTCTGTCCACTCCACAGTGTAAAAGCTTAATTAGACCAAAATATGATTTTGCCTAATGAATGCCAAACTTTGCTGAAATGAAATCTTGATTCACCAGATCAGGGGTACTCTCTGTAGAGCATAATAATAATAATAATAATAATAATAATAATAATAATAATAATAGCCCGAATTGTATTCTCTCCCTTTGCTTTGTGTGTTTCCTTTGGATATTCTGGTTTTACAGTCCAAACACATGCAATGTAAGTTGATTGGTGTTTCCAAATTGCATGTACAAGTGGTTCTGCTCTTCTGTGCCTGGTGATGGCTTGGCACCCCATCCAGGTTATCCTCACCTTGTGCCCTAACCTCCCTAGGATATAGGTTCCATGACAGAATGATTATGTTCATTATATTTGTACATAGTCACATTGAAATGTTTATAATGTAAAAAAAGAAAAAGTTTAATTGATTCAAATAAGCTATATATGTGTCATGAACGTTGTTTTTTTTTTTTTGTCTATGACTTAAAGACTTAAAAGTTCTTCTGTCTATGACTCAACAAAATGTAAAACTGTCTGAAGCCAGAGGTCAGCAGATTATTAATACAGAACATGAACATGCCCATTCCTTCAGTCTGTTATTAAAAATATATAAATAATTTAAATTTTTGATTTAAAAAATCACATTTGCCTTCACATTTTTTCATAGTTTTAAAAAGAGATGGTTATGAGTATAAGTACTGATGAATCTAAATTACCTGGGGGAAATGTCTTAGTATGTGCAGTGTATTAAATTGCCAAAGGTGCTGAATTAACCATAAAAGTGTTCCTTTGTGTCCCGATAGAGTTATATACTGTAAACATGGGCAATTAAAATATTAACTCCTTTATTAAACGTAGTTGTTAATTTCGGATTGTAAAAGCCAGTTTGACACAAAAATGTTTTGTCTGTTTGTTCTCTTGTTTTGTTTTGTTTACTGTAGCTTTGTGGCATTTATCTGTACAGTAATTGCATAAAACATGTTCTAAGGAGAAAGACAGAAGCTAACACAAACATGTTTTGATTAAAATTTAAATAACTGATTTAATTAAAAGTTTGCGTTCATCAAAAAACCTAGATTGTGAATATGACATATTACGGCACTAAAAATCATTCAATATTGTCCCTAAGCTGTTACATATAAAACTGAAAAATTGATCAGGGTTGAGTTCCTGTAAATCCAGTTATGTTCATTTACTCAGATTATCATTTTGAACAAGGGCTCAGTGATGTCTCAGCTCCAAGACCCCCAAGGGTGCACAAATTACATTTTCTCTTTTACTCTGAGCAGAAGTCTTGTCCTGCAGAGACACCATACTGCACAACCCAGTGTTGTCCCTGCCATAATAAATCCGAAACAACTCGTCAAGGGCTCGCTAATTACTTAACATGTTAGTCTTCAACTAGAGAGAACATCACGCTATATACGACTGAAAACATTTGTCTTACAAGGCATTTTGAAAGTGTTTGAAGTTAAATGAGACAGATTTTCTATTATTTTGTCTTTTGTATTTTAGCGCAATGACTGTGATCCTTAAACAACCAAGTCTCTTCTTTAATATAAATAGTTAATATGAAACATATTTGCATCTATACCTAGTGATCCATACAAGAATGACTTTTCTTTGCTTCTTGACTGACATTCTTGTTAATAAAACTGTCATTTTTTGCACTTTGTTGCAATTCCTTTGCAATTTATGACCCACAGTTATCACCCATGGCTAAGTACCATCTTTGGTGATGCCCTCTCAGGCCTTTCAGCTTGTTTACAGGCTTTCACATTCAGCCTTGTTTTGAAATGCACTCTACTTATTTGTATACAAGTCATGTCATGTCACTGAAAAACACACTGTCTTCCTGAAAGGTGAAGTGGCAATGAGTTTCTGAGACAGATCTTTGGATTTTCATAGTTACAAAGTTTTTTTTCTGGGAGTTCATTCATTCATCCTGCTGTTTTTTTTTTGTGTGTTTGTTTGTTTTATTTGTTTTGTTTTGTTTGTTTGTTTAATTCAGTTTAAATGATGTTTCCTATAAGATGTGGTATATGTTGTGAATAAAACTCCACATCTTTATAAAAGTGACAGGTTGCATCTTCATTTTATCTGTCCATTAGACTCTGGAGCTCTCACACGGAAGTCTGTTTGACTAAATCCAAAGTCCAGCTTCGCACTGCACAAGTTAATTTAATTCTGACCTACGCTAAGCACTCAAAACTTGTGTTACACCAATAAGAAATTTTTCGTCTTCTTAACCCAATCAGACCAACCATGTATTTTCTGTCAGTCAGAAGACAGAAGACTTACAGTACACTGGCTGATTCTGTCAGAGCTAGAAAAATACACTTCTGGTCCACTGACATATAAAACAAACAAATTTCTTCGTACTTAATCAACAAAAAATCCTGGGGAAATGCTCCATATACAAAACTGTAGTCAAACAGTGGGCTTCGTTTATCATTTTGCAAACTGAATACATGTTCATTAAATGAAAAAAGAAATCTCCCATTCACAAAAATGCAGATTGGTCAAAAATTGTTTGCATCTTATAAAAGCGTCTTACTTAATGTGAATTTAAGGAGACTCTTAGACTCACTAACATGAGTGTCAGTTGATCAGCTTAGTACTGAGTTAGTTGTGAGTTACTGCAAATCTATAAATAGATGTTTATTGTTTTTTGTTAATGCATTGATGTATCTATAAAAAATCAATCAATTAAGACAAATATGACTTAGTTAAGATGCAATGCCACTGTATAACATCTGGAAGAGATACAGTATTGTGTGTTTATGTTTGCTGTCTATGGCAATGGCTGAGCTGCATTACTGCAAGGTTGTTACTTAATTTGGATGCAGGAAGTCAGAACTTTTTTTTTGTCATTTGTGACCTCTGTGCACTCAAGATATAAAGCAGGAAAAAAAAACATAGATGACTCTATGTTTGTTTATTGTTAGCACCAAACTCTATGGTCAATGTTAGAATCGATTTACTGTAAATAACACATGCATGGTTGCTAATTGATCTAAAGTAGACATATATACTATTACCTTTTCTGCTATCCTTAAGTGGCCATTACATTACGTAAAGTAAATCAGGAATGCTCTGAATAAGCACGAACATTTACACTCAGTCAATCACTCATTGTGTATATTGCTTTATCCTGTATACAGGGTTGAGAGGGCCTGAAGCCTATCCTAGGGCAGAGGCTGGGTATATACCCTAGATGGGATGCCAATCCTTTGCAGGGCACACACACACACACACACACACACACACACACACACACACACACACACACACACACACACACACACACACTACAATCAATTTGGGAACATAAATTCACCTAAACTGCTTTTGGACTGGAGGGAACTGGAGTACTCGGAGGAAACTCACCAAGCACAGGGAGAACATGCAAACTCCATGCACACAGACCCCGAGGCAAGAATCGAACCCGGACCCTGGCGGTACAAGGTGACAGTGCTAATCACTGAGCCACCATACTTCCAGGTCATTTACAACTAACTGGAGTTTATGTGTAAGTCCGAAGAGCATCAGCATCACTGAAACTTTTGAAAATATATAGGGAAAGTGGTTTGGTTTGGCTTGGTTTGGGTTTGCTTGGCCTTCACCTTCACTTATACAGGTAGATAAAGAAGGAACAATTTATCTAAACACACACACATTTTTTTCTACAAATGAATAGAAATTGTTTACGTTGTCAAACTGGATGGTTGATATTCAGGTCAGTCTAGTTTTACAGATAAAAAGCACATCTCTGTGACTCAATGAACTGAGTGCTCTTAGGATAATGTGGCATTTTATACTGCTGGCTGGTTGACAGGTGTGTCGGAGTGGGTTAAATCGACCAGAAAGCAATTAGTGATAGACAAGCACTACTCCCCTAGTTTTAAACTCACTGCTGATTTTCAGTCAAATGGAAATTAAACGCACTACGTGGTTCCGTACAGGGTGTGTTGTCTCGCTTCGATCAAAAGCACTGCTAATCAATCTGTAACCTAGTCTGTTGTTTATTAAGGCTTGGAAGCTTGTAGTGTTTTTTCAGGAAGCTAATTATATATATATATATAATTATATAACATATATATATATATATATATAATTATATAACATATATATATATGTTTTCATTTGTTTTTTTTTTTTTCATATTAAGACAAATCATTCGAGGTCGTACTGATGTTTTCTTCCCTTTTGTGTTTCTCTTTGAGGAATCTATTTTCCTCATTCATTAATCATTTGTATTCTAGGGTGGTCCACTAATCTGGTCTTTTGTGCTCTGCCTAAGGGGGTGTTCTTGCTTCTTAATGAAGGTACCAACAGTTTATCTTGACACCTCGGATAATTTAATTATTATTTTCATTGTTTTATTCTGATTTAGGTCTGCTGTCGGCCAGCAACACTGAGATGAAAAACTGAGCAATAGAAAATAAACCTAATTTAATTTGAACTTGTCAAACAGACTAAGGGTGAAAAGAAACTCTGATACAATGTCAAAGTCGAACTGATATTTGAGTTCAGAGTCAAATGACACATCCAGAATAAACCAAATGTCTTTTTTAAGCCCTTCTGTGCGTAAACTGATGACGCAAAAACACGCAGCTGGTGGAGAAATGAATGAGGTTTAATTATACCAATTGCTTTTAGTTCTCCAAAATAGTAGGACTTATATACCATCGAATTAAAGCTGACGGTCTACACTTTAAGCTGATACTCATTGTGTCAGAATACAAAACCAAAAGAAGGAAAAATTGCATCTCTGTCCTTTTACTGATGGCATGTACTGTGTTTATGCTCCTTTCACCCAGTTATTCCAGCCACCCCCCCCCCCCAAAAAAAGGCACATCCCAGGGTGCATCTCCATGTAAATCTTCTGAACATAGTAATTGTATCCTTTCTTTGTATAATTCTCCATCACACATAGAGGAGTCTAAAATATACGCAGAGTACAGGATAGCTGACAAAGGCCGTGACCCAGGAAAATAAATGCAAAGCAGTTCAATGCATTTGCTACACCAAGTGCCTGAGTCTACAGAACATGGTATTGATGTCATTGAGCTTTGTCTTCGTAAGCGTTTGCTGGCATCAAGCCACAAAATTGCTTCATGTCATGTTGAACAAAGCACCAATGACACGAAGCATTTCATTTGTTCACCATTTGTCAAGAGGAGGATGTAGTACTTACAGAGCTGGACTAGTTTATTATTGTATACAGACAGAAGCCTTTTAAGGCTCTGTATTTAACTGGCTCTTCAACCTTCAAGAAAACTGAATAGAAAATAGAAACGATCACATTATACTGAATATTTTTACTATATTAGTCTGCTTTTTATTTAATGGCACTTTTCATTGCTGAGAATGAATACTTACAAGATATTTTGGTAAGATAGGAAATTCCCAATAAACTCAGTCATAGATTTTTTGCTCTTTTTTTCTACTTAAATAGTGCTGGATCTGACACCTAATCTTAACCTAATAAGTCTAAGTCTGTTACAGTTAAGCTAGTTAGTTTTAGTGACCAAGACAAGAAGACTCCACTCCAAAACACATGAACTATATACTGTGTAGAAGTATTTGCCAAGCGTTTAGTGATTCTAGCGGCAGTTTGATAAAAATTTAATATTTTTGTTTCAAAGATGTGCCACTTTGATGTAATTGCTAACACATTTCCGATTGTGTTTAATAGGAGAAAAAAATAAAACTCTCACACATATGGGTTTTTTTTCCACCTTTGCTTTTAACTTCTAAAAGCCAAACACCAAATCCTTGTTATCCCACCATTTTCCAGAGTTTTTCAGTATCATAGTATTGTGGGAGGGTTGTGCCAGGAAGGACATCCAGAGTAAAACCTGTGCCAGGTTGTGCGCGGTTCGGATTATCCGCTGTGGTGACTCCTTAATGGGAGGAGCCTAAATAAAGTTTTTATATGATAGTAATGGAGGAGACTTATGGGCTAGTTATGAATGTGATGCCATTAACGAATGAAACACTGGAAGCTGACCTGTTTAAACACAATGTACAGATTAATAGTTTAGACCATGGGACAGACTAAAGGATTAAAATGATGCTGCACTGGCCTCTCTAAATAGATGTAAAGTGAAGGCTAAATCCCACTTGTACAGTACCACTATCAGCAAGTAAGTTGCGCACCAATGTATATAATATAGGAAACTGGTGACTAAAGTGAAAATAAATAAATAAATAAACAAATAAATAAATAAACAAATAAATAAATAAATAAATAAATAAATAAATAAATAAATAAATAAAAAACTGTCAATGAAAAATGTAATCTAAAGTAAAGTTTAATTGGCTGATGGTGAAGAAAGAAAGAGATAGAAAGTAATATTAATATGCAAGTTGTTTCAGGCACTACATCCATTATAATGTATGCTAAATAATTTCCATTTCATTCCTTTTAAAAATGCAAAATAAAGTCTCTATTCTCCAAAGTCCCTAGGCTGTATATTAGGTAGACTAGCAGATGCAAATGTATTTAGAATAAAAAACCATAAAGGAGAAAAATGTATTAAAATCTCTTTATTCATACAGTACAGTACTGAACAAGCTCACCAGATCCCAGTCTGAATGACCACTCATGGGATGCAATGGACAAAACAAGTCCCTGGAATTCCCGTTCCACAATCTAGTGCCAGACTCCACAATACACCACCAGAGGTCTTGTGCAATCATGCCCCAAGGCAGGAGCTGCCCTGGTGCCGCACAAAGGGAACCTACATAATACAGGGAATAATGTTTTGCATTTTAATATTATGGTTGATTGATGCAACATCACACATGCTCTCTCTCTCTCTCTCTCTCTCTCTCTCTCTCTCTCTCTATAGGGTGGACCAAAAGTAGGGTTACAGTTAACAGTTAAACATTTTTCTAGAAATTTAGACTTTTATTTACATATATTATAATTACATATTAGACATTTTACATTGAACATTTAATCTCTCAGGTGCTCAAAGAGTCCACCTTCTTGATTATAATAATTTTTTATATCTAAAACGTGATTGTGAAGGTGAAGCAGAGAATGAAGTAACTGTAACCCTACTTTTGGCCCACCCTGTATTATATATCCGTTGTTGATGTTGTGTTTTATTTAGTATTATCATTCTTAATTGTGTAACAAATATTTTATTTAATGTACTATTTACAGTATATGGGCTTCATACCACCCATGACTTACTGAACTGCTTCTTGAAAATAAAATGTACAGTATATGAGCTAAAATTTAGACAATATCAATATCAATATCAATTATCAATAAATATCAATAAAATTTTAGACAAATGTCAGTTCAGGAAAAACATTGTGCTTCATGAACATTCATTTTCACCATTGTTTGTCAAGAGTTTAGGTCTAAGCAGGAAAAAATGAAAAATTTTGGTGTGAATTGGAAAAGCAACTCTTCATGACTACTATTTGAGATAAAGATATTAAAAACAGCTGCCTTCACATGCCATTGGATTGTTCCTTGTGTTACTTTTTTTTTTTTTACCTGCATCAATGGAGTCACCCTGCAGTGTAGTCATTAAGTAAAGAATGAATAATGTGGAATTTCAGCAGAAAGCACTTCCCTGAAAACAATATTTGTGTAACCCAGCCCCTGCCGAGCTTTTATCAAACATCTAGAGTGACAGTCACTGCGCTTGGTTATGAGCACAAAAAAATAAATAAATAAAAATTAAAAAAAGGTAAAGGTATGGGAGAAAAGAAACATAAGAAATAAAAAAAAAAACTTGAAAAAAAATACATTTTGAGCAGTAATACATTTATGTGCCTGATTTCCAGCGAGCTTTCTGTATTCATCCTTTTCTTATGAGAATATAAAGCCTGGATTTGCACATACAATATATCCAGTTATATCAGCTTTGCTCCCACCCAACTTCCTCTGATACCTTTTACTAATGCATTATTTGGCCTACAGTACTGTACTGTACATGTGTAATCATTAAGACGTAATTTGAAATACACTGTAACTTTGACCACTGTTGTAGTACATTCTGTGGCATTTCATAATAGACGGTAACAGCACTGGGACGTTCAACTACTGTATACAGTATGTATCACGCTACATCACAGGTGCTCTAAGCAACTAGCTTCTAAGACAAGGCTGAACCCCAAATCCGTCTTTAACCCCTGATCAAGGGCACTACTTAATGTGTAAAACAAGGGATTGCATAATGCACTAGCTTTCCATTTCACAATATTTGGGATTCAGAGCCAGAACCCTGAAAGTTAGCTGATATTCTAAAGCAGAATAAGTGGATATATAAACGTCTCATAAAATAAGTGGATATATAAAAGTCTCATAAATTTCTCAAGACCATTATTTATTCTTCTTGCCTTTTGGCTACATAATACTCGTATAAATTACTTGTTTTAAATTACCCCTATTAATTACCCTAAATGTCAGTTGGTAGCCCATTATTATTATATATATTTTTGCTGTTTTTATAGTAAACATATATCGGGCTTAGGTTTGTGCAGTATAAAGTGACATATCCTAAGCAATATGATTCCTATTTATTTTCATTTTTCATTTTTGGTTCATTTTAACCTACTAACCAGAAATGTTTTTAAAATTGGGCCACATAGGCAAAGAAATAGCACAGATGCACATAATCACATATTTTCTAGTTGTTTTTGGTTGTTTCTATAACAAAAACCAGAGACTTTATAGAGTCCTACATTTTTGCAACATCATTCCCATATTCTGGTAGTGGTGCTAAAATGTCAAATTTTTTTCCTATGTAACACATTCAAAAACCCAAATGCCCAGTTTGATGTCAAAAGCCTCCTGGTTAACACACACCGGCATGGCTTCCATATAAGCACAATGGTCAGATGTGTGGCGCTTGTGTTTGAGGGTAACCTGTTATCAGCATGGCTGTGCAAAGCAGGAAGGTACAGCAATCCTCAGTAACATCAAGTTTCCTTTTTTGTTACTTTAGAAGATGAAGGAAACAAAAGAGACTGACATGGGATGACAGTTACAGCTGCTATTGAAAAGTAAAAGTGATGACACGTAACTAACATGGTTCACCGACATTTCCATTATTAATTATACCTAAAAATAAATATGCTTTCTTGTCGTTTGTTCCTTAATGCTCCTTTTTCCTTATTCTTACTAGTTATTCATTATTCCATGATGCAGCAATGCCTGTTGGGATTTAAAAAGAAGTTTTAATTAGTTACTGAAAACTTCCTGATCACGTTGATCATGCTGTGATGGGCCATTAAAAGTGAACATCACAAACTTGTTATTTTAAGAATTACACCACAGAAAGATAGATCTTTAGGGAAGACCATAGCTCTTTAGAAAAGGCTATTGTGTGACTCCCAGTGGGGATACTGTGTAAATAAGCCTATTTATAACTATAAAGGAATTTTGCCAATGTGCTTCTCCTGCTGTCAGGGTTGACCGACTGCCAAATACCAGGCTAGAAGTTCCTCTATGCACAGTGTGGTGTATGAGAAGATCTTGATCCCGGGTCAGAATGCACAGGCCACCTAATGACTCTGGTAGGATGATCTAGGGACTCCAACTGGAACCTGGTATCATTTTCTGTTTTCTCTGTTCACATCCTTGGCTCACTGTTTACACATTTAAGGAAAACTCAATTGTGAACAACCCTCTCTTGGCGTCTAGCACTTTACCACAAACGTATATACTTGTTTTCATTGTATAATAATCTCAATATGAGAAATATTAACTATGTTTTCCGATATTTTTACTTGTTAAAGGATCTTATATTTGGAGGGTAAAATAAAACAACAAAAATCATAGAGTGGTACATTTTCTGTGGCTGGATGTCAAATGATGCTCTAATTTTTACATCTCCTGTATAGGTAGGGTGTACAGCTGCATCATGTTTAGTTGGCAAACAAAGAATAGAATAGAAAACCATGTGGAACTAAACCTACGTGGATCATGCTATGGAGCCTACAGATGATCAGCATGTTGTACTCCATTTGCTGTATTCAACTTATCTTGTAATTAGGATATCATCACTCTCAACTTCTTTGGGCTACAAAGTGGAACAAGCTAGCCTCCGAGTGGCGCAGTGGTAAAGCGCTCGCCCTTTCATCCGGAGATCGCTAGTTCAAATCCCGTGTGATGCTGTAACCTCTCGCAGCCGGAGGTCTAGAGAGAGCTGATTGGCCGAGCTCTCTCAGAGGGGAAGGATGAGAGGTACTCCCACATTAATCACGGCTCTACAGCCAATCAGGGGCGTCTGTGAGCTCGCGCAACGGAGGGAGCGGATAGCGCTGTCCTCCGAGTGTGTTACGCCGCCCCCAACGGTGCGCGAGCGAGAAGTTCGAAAAGATGCGGTCGGCTGGCGTCACGTGATTCGGAGGAAACACGTGATAGTCTTCGGCCCTCCCGGCTGAGTGGTGGTAGTAGCCTTAATGTGGGAGCCCCCTAATGACAGGGAGGAATTAGACACGACTAAATTAGGGAGAAAATCGGGGGGGAAAAAAGTGGAACAAGCTAGCCTTTGGTTCCCATGAGTCTTGGGTGCCAATTATCCTGTCACCACTTCACTGGTATACAGTATGTAAAGTTACTGAGAGACCTTCTGACCACATACAAAAATTCTAAAATAGTGTGGTATAATAAGTTGGTATAGTAAGTGTACATTATGCAGCAAACTGACTATAGAGAACACATCTAAAACAGAGTTTGGGTTAAGCTGCAACCCAGCCCATTGACTGAAGATTTCAGAAGAAGTGCTTCCAGTTTTGACCATTTGGGATTAAACCTACTTGGATCATGTTATGGAGCCTACAGATGATCAGCATTTTGTACTTGGTTTGCTATATTTAACTTACCTTGTAAGCAGATGTCATCATTCTCAACCTTTTTTTGCTACGAAGTGGGACAACAAAATGGGAAAAAAAGTCAGACTCTTAGCTCCTAGGATTCAATTCCTCACACCATTGTGTGATCTAGATAAAGTTCTATCACACCACTTTGTGGTGAAAAGCACTGCAGGTATTTATACCAACCCTCCAGATGCAAAGATATTACAGTAAGCAGTATGAGATGAGTGTGATGCGATCTGATTGGACAGAGTAATGCCATGGTTCAATCTCACATGGACTGGTAAATGCATGATCATGTGTCTGATAGGAAATTAGTGAGAACATGACAGATGCATAGAGAACCTGACAGCCACGTGGCTAGGAAGTTGGATGAACTTGAAAATACACTTTTTTTTTTCATTTTGACCCCACTCCCGCTGTGTTCTTTAACATTTTTAGGACACTGTGGGAACTTCATGGCCTTTGTCAGAGTGTGATGGGGCCCTTATAGATTTAACAAGCAAAAGTATGCCTTTGATTCATCTAAAGCAAATACCTGAATATAAGTTATGACTTACACAGATCAGCTATAACATTACAATGCAAAACATTAAGCCCAGTATTGTGTAGGTTCTACTGGTCTGATATGGCCCCTTGGGCCATAACTTTATCAGACAGCTGAGGGTCTGTGTTGGTCTCTGGCACCAGGACTTTTGCAGCAGACTCTTTGTGTGCTGTAACTTGCCTTGGGCTCTTTGCCTGCCAAGCCTCAGCACGGCAGCCTGTGGTGCACTGGGTGTTCCACCATGGCCAGCCTGGACTTTTTCCAGCAATTTGTGCAGCATGGGCTTTTCTGTGGAATTGGACATAACAAGCTAGCCTTTGGTTTCCATGGACATGGGTGAGCCTTGGATGCCCATTATCCTGTCACCACCACTGGTACTGAAAAATCTTCTGACCAGAATTTTAAATTAGTTTGGTGTAATAGGTTGGTAAGTGCACATTATGCAGCAGACTGACTATGGAGGACACATCTAAAACAGAGATTAGGTTTAGATCCAAGCCAGTCCACTGACTGGACATTAAAGAATAAGGCTGATTTTGCACAAGACTTCTACACTGCTAGATTGGTGGACAGTTTGTGAGTAAGAACGTCAAGCTGGTTCTAGGCCAAGAGGTGAGAATAATCAAGCATAGGTTGGGGTTGTTGGAATATACAGTACATTTGGAATCAGAGGCCCATGTCATAAGTTTTGAGTGCTTTTGTAAGTCTCTCTGGATAAGACCGCCTGCCAAATGCTTAAATGTAAATGTAAATATCTATGAGCATAAGGAAAAACTGCTCATTCTTTCTTTCTGTTAAATTGAATTGCATGCAAATGCATATGCATGCATTTTCCACTGATCCCAAATATCTAGTTCACATATTTGAAATAATATATGAGATTATTCTTGCCAATGATTCCTTAATTACCCATGGTAGATTGCACTTGCTTTTATCAACTCCAGCATTAACCTACTTACCATTCAGTGATGGATATTTGCAAGATCAATTTCCCTCAGCCACACTGCCTCATTGGTTTGATCAACTGAATAGAAGTGTAAACACTATGTAGAATTAATTGCTGAAATGCCACCTAATTAACATGCTATACAAATTCAACTAGGCATAATGCACGCTGTGATGCATGGCTATGTTCAACTGCTGGCAGGAAAGTTAAATCATATTCCCAAGCTTGCATGCTACAAATATGCAAATGTTTTATCAATTAATTTGCGAAACAACTCAAAGATCTCTAATGATACACATATGAATAGATCAGTAATATGCAAAAGCATAAAGATGTCTGTGAGTACTAAAGACTTCTGATGCAACGTGTTCTCGTCTGATAATATCGCTTCTTCGTCTTGTTTTTTTTTATTATTTTATAATCACAAAGTGTAGACGCTTGAATCCCCTGTCAAATCTCTGCTCCCAGTTCAATTATGGTTCCAATCAGTAATGGCGCTGTTGTTAAACCAGACGCAACACTTTCATTTAGGCTGTGTGATTTAGGTTTGTAGCCTAAAGTGGGTTGTAATCAAACGTGTTCCTTTCAGTGATGTCTCTTGAGATGTTTCCTCATCTCCTTCAAAATGCAGCGCACTTCTGGCCTTCTGCATCTCCATTCATGACTTGACTTTTTCAAGCTGTGGCCTAATGGGCTATTCTCAAATCGGTTGTAAACAAAAGCAGGGAGATGCTGAGGAAATTAGGGGGAGACAAAGCGGCCCTTGACCCTCTCCCACTACCCTTCACTCCAAACGTAATAAGGGATGCAGATCTAGGACGATGGACGTGAGAAACAGAAATGTTATGCTCTCCCTTCCTGAGGACAAAAGGGGGGAGGGGGGTGCACAGGAGCTATAATATCATAGTGAGGAAGATGAATGTCACATTCGTGATGATAAAGCAGAAAGAGACAGGAAGGGACAGCAGGAAGTGAAGGAGACAGAGTGATGTGTTGGGCAGAGACTTCTCAGACCCTGAATTCTTTAGCGAATGGATTTCCCTGAGGCATTTATCATAAGACAGATGAGATTTACATAGCTTTTTGTCAGTCCTGCTGTAAAGGGAGGCTGACCAAGGAAACTGTCGTGGGGTTCTGGCCGGGTGAGAGGCAGATGATAGTTTAGTAGTCCATTAAGATGCAGAATAAAACATGTCAAATATGTCTATTTTGATTAAACTGTGTACATGTATTTGTGCTTTTATCAGATATTTCATATTTTGTAAAGTACCTTGTTCTCCTGTGATTTTTATAGTAATAGTTTCCTTAGTCATTGAAATTCTTTGGTTGTTTAGAGAGGATATCTACTAGTCCTGTAATTTACTATTGCTTTAATTTATAGTTCATTTCTTGAAGAACTACTGAATATTGTATTCAAATGACTTAAATGTCTGGTAATGTTTTACTGTCCCGCTGTTTACATTGTATGTGTGTGTGTGTGTATGTGCATGTAAACATTTCCCTGGTTTATCCCGGGCCTGAACAGTTTTTCACCACACTGTGAAATTCCAGCTCTTTAAGACTACAGTGGTCACTTTTTGAACAACTGCTGTTCAGCTTCCATGTTTTAAATCAACATGTCGGATTTCTTCACAGACATGAAGAACAAGCACTAAATTCGGCTCAGAAGCTCCGACCGTGGGCAACATCGGCTCATGTCCCACAACACCAGTCCATGTTATTCTTGTTTATGGCAAACTTCAAGAGTTTTCTAATAGACATGGTGGAGGGGAGCGGTGCAAAAGCGCTGCCTCACCGGAGCTGTGCCAAAGGCGTGCAAACAGCTGGAGATTTGACAACAAATAGATAGAGCCAAAGCCTTCCAGCAGGAAAGGCGAGCTCACTTCAGAGTCAGCAGTCACTCGAGACATCTGCAGGCATGGTTTAAGATCGGCATCTCGAATCAGCAGCTTCACCGCCGACGGCTACAGAACTGCGACTTCTGCTGAGACAAGCGTTTGTACTTAGTAGGAAGCTCGGGCATGAATACTGCTCAGTGGTGTTTATTGAAATGTCTCAGCCTTCCCTGCAATCCAGCAGGCAATCGCCAGGCTGTGAACAGACGACTGTAGGCTCTAAGGTCAAGAATGCGCTTATTCCCAAGGGAAACCCTGATGGGAACAGTGCACATACGTATAGTATAAGTGCTTTTCAGCATCTAAGTGTCTTTTGAACCTCTGCATACTGCGAGTGTCTGCATAGGCTGTAGATTTGAAATACAGTATGTCTACTATGTTTAAAAGTCACTGTGGACTACAAACGTACATAAGGTTCTTGGATAATGAGGTACAGAAAAATAATGAAATCTGACATATCCATGGAATTACAAAAAGTTTCTTTTTTTTTTTAATTGCTTAAGATGTAATTCGTAGAATTAAATCCGCATGTGCATTTCGTATGTTTCATGTAAGTACAAAAATTTGTGTACAAAAGGTCGAAACATTTATAGACTGAAAGGGATTAGAGCTTATACCATGCTGTTGTTTTTCAGTCTGTTTGGTCAGAAGGTGATTAGTCCTAAATACACTATCTTTTCTTTTGTAATAGCTTCTACAGATTTACCGTTCATGATGGAGTGAGTTTAATTGCTTGATTTTGTAAAGCCGTCTGTAAGGAGATGTTTATGTAGCATGTTAAAAGGAGTCTCCAGTGACATCGTAACATTCACAGCTTAAGTATTAACAGGAAATTCTCTGACATGGGAAAGTGTTTCTGACTGAAGGTTTGTGCACAAGCTTTCTCCTTCATCATCATCATCATCATCATCATCATCATCATCATCATATTATTATTATTATTATTATTATTATTATTATTATTATTATTAAGGAGAAAATGAAAGTAAAGAGTCGACTGTTTCAGGAGTATACATAATAACTGTAAATAACAATCTTCTTTCAAAGATGTACCACAACATTAAACAAAACCATACAGTATATAGATCAAAGAATATAATGTGAATTCTTCTTTTAATTAAAAAAAGAATAATAATTGTAGCAAAAAGAGTTTAAGATGTGTCCTTTTTAGAAAATGAAATAAAGGATTTTTATTTCTTATATTGTACGAGGGGCGTTCAAGTCAAACCTGGACTGGAGATGAAATTTCTTATGAATGGCATGAAACCGATCAACATTTACAGAAGACTTCAGGCACAGCATGAGCAGAGACTTTTAGCCGCTGTAAAACATCTAAATTGTGTAAACGTTTTAAGGAAGGCTGTGCATCCATGAATTATCATTGGCAATCCTGGCTGAATAGCTCGGCGCCCACTGCACTCATTCTCATGCACATTCAGCGAGTGGAACGCCTGATCATTGAAAGTCGATGAAACATGCAGAAGAGACGGATCTGTCTGTTGGAACTGTACACACGATCATTCACAAACAGCACTTGCACGAGGCCAGGCAGTACAATCCTGGCTCTGGTGTAGTGTGAAAACTCTCTATTTTGATGGTATCCAAGCACTAGTGAAACACTGGGATGAGAGCATTAGTGTAGAGGGGTAAATTTCAACATTGATTGTTAAAGAAGCACAGATTTTTATTGGTTTTAGGTAGAAATAGTCAGTTTCTGTCTCTAAGGTATTTAGCCTGCATCTGAGCAAAAGAACAAAAAACAATTTGTATTAATGTGTCCTGGAACAACTTTTATATTTGACTAATTAAATAAAGTCAGTTGGAGAAGGAATATTTACTGTGTGAGTGTGATTACAGCTGGGGTGTTGGCATTGAACCATGCAAGGAGAACATGTTTTTCACATGAACACAGACACAGACACAAACACACACACACCTAAACACACACACACACACACACACACACACACACACACACACACACACACACACACACACACACACACTCTCTCTCTCTCTCTCTCTCTCTCTCTCTCTCTCTCTCTCTCTCACTCACACACACACACACACACACACACACACACACACACACACACACACACACACACACACACACAGAGTCATGTATTTATTCAGGCACAAATGTACACTTGCAGAAGTAACTACATGATCATCAAACTGGATTCTGTACAATTAACACATGTACAAGTAAATGCAAATGAACACAAGCATCTGGTAATTATTAACAAGGCAAAAAAAAAAACAACAACCAAACAAATGCAAAAAAAAAAAAAAAAAAAAAACAGTTTAAATCAACTACCGGGCTCATCTCTGACAGATGCTGTTTTACATCACAGCCCTAGTGAGTTACACAAACATCACCTTCAGTGAATAAACAAGAAGTAGAATAAAGAGAGATAGAAAAAAGTTGTACTACATGTACCTGCGATATGAATCTGTCTGCTCTTTTTATGGCTGTGAATGCATTTCTAGGCATTATAAGCTTTGGTTTGCTCAACAGAGGCATAGCTGGAGGGCAAGAAAACAAAGCACTGAGAGCAACCAGCAACGGGGGCCGTATTCTCCGAATTGGAGAAAAGTATTTTTTTGTAAATAAATGTAATGTGCCTTAGCTTAATTAACAGCTGAAGCCTTATAAACAAACAGCAATGCAGGGAGGACAGCTTGAATGCCAGATGAACCATCAATTTCTATTCATTTCTTTTTTACCTTTTTCTGTTTCCAGTAAAGTCTGAGCATAAACCATCTGGAACCTTTTCACTTCGAGCACCAAATCCTGCTGCACTATACGAGAGCAAAGACACTCCTGAGCAAGCTGCTGGATAGTACTCGGGTCTGTTTGGTTGTATCTGGTGACTCGGCATGGTGACTCTTAAAAACGATAAAGTTCATTATTAAATGTGAATAAAAACGTTTGAATGGGTGGGGATGTTTGGTGTGCTTTTTGCTTCAGTCACCCAAAAATTCACTAGTTCAGAAGAGCTTGAAAATCACAACTCAGCTAATATATCCATTTGAAATCTCTGCCAGGTCACATCTACACATTTACACATCCAAAATATACACTTACCAGCCACATGTGATCAACTACTTGTTATTACAAACATTTAATTGGCCAATCAGATGGCAGCAACCCAATGCATTTAGGCATGTAGGCAGTAAATCCTCAGTTTCAGGAATCCGCACACCAGCCCACGTCAGACATGAGGTATTCCTGAAACTACTGATTTACTGCCTACGTGACTAAATTTAATGAGCTGCTGGGCTGGTCTACAGTACGTATTCCTGAAACTGCTGATTTACTGGGATTTTCATGCACAACCATCTCAGAGAATAGCGTGAAAAATGGTTTCACGGTTTGAAAACAGTGAGCGGCAGTTCCGCCTTGTTGATGCCAGAGGACCTCAAAAACATCTCGTTATAACTATTACCAAAGAGCATCGTCAAAACCTTGAAACACGTCAAACCTTGAAGCAAATTGGAGAAGACCATACCTGTCAGGTAAGAACAGGAACCTGAGGATGCAGTTTCAATGGGCTCACCTAAATTGAGGAGAAGATTGGAAAAGCTTTGCCTGGTCTGATGAGTCTCCGTTTCTGCTGTGACATTCAGATGGTAGACTCAGAATTTGGCATGAAAGCATGAATCCATCCAGCCTTGTTTCAGCGGTTCAGGCTGGTAGTGGTGGTGTAAAAATGCAGGAATGTTTTCTTGGCAAACTTTGGGACCCTTAGTACCAAATGAGCATTGTTTAAATACCACAGTCTGACCATGTCCATCCCTTTATGACCACAGTTACAAAGCTAAAATCGTTTCAAACTGGTTTCTTGAATAAGTTCACTGCACTCAAATGGCCTCCACAGTCACCAGCTCTCAATCCAAAAGAGCACCTCTGGGATGTGGTGGAATGGGAGATTTGCATCATGAATGTGCAACTGGCAAATCTGCAGCAACTATGTGATTCTGTCCTGATGTTTCTCTAATTCAGCCTTAAGGTATTTCAGCTATTTTATAGCCAAACTGTGTGCCACATCCACTACGACTCTTGAACACATATTTTCCCATTCATGATTTTTTTATTGATTTTGTCTCTTCTGCTTGATTTGTTATTCGCTGGTTTTCCATTGTTTTCATCTGTTCTTACTTTAGTTGCTGATTAGTCTTCCTATTTATATTATTATAGTCTTATCATGGCTATGTCCAGGTCAGCGGTTTCCTGTTTTTCAGAGTCTTCTTGTCCTTGTATTTCTGATCTACTTCCCGGATTAGACCTGCACCTCTTGACGATGATTATAGATTATGCCTGTCAAGTTCAGCCTGCCCCATTCTTGCACTGCAACCATGGCATGTTTTTTATTTTTATTTTTTTACATTATTGTATTCTGTATACATGCTGTATGTTCAAGACTAACTGCGTAGACTTCTTGCATTACACAGGGTAGCAATGGTAGCAACTAGCCAGCTAAGCTATGGAAGTAATGAAAGGAGCTAACAATGCTGCCTCCCTTTTGTTTAATTAACGTCAAATGCCACTATCAATCAGGATAACAGAAAGCCTGGACTTAGGGGACTCAGGGCCCAAGATGGGGTAATAATATTTTCTAATAATTATATGGTCCATTATTTCTTAGTTTTTTGTTTTCAATAACTGAAATTTGTGTTTAAAAAAATAATAATTGTGGGGACCAGCGTAATGTCCTCACAATGTCAAAACTATCAGATATTTTTATCATTGAGAAGATATTTAGCCCCACCAAGCAATAAAAATGTGTATGTGGTTGTTTGTTGGAGAGTGAAACCACATGGAAGGAAAATCCTTCTTACCCGAGTCAAAATTCTTAAAACTCACTCACTCTCTTTAAAGAAATAAACACCCACCCGCACACACCCACACACATACATACATACCAACACACACACACACACACACACACACACACACACACACACACACACACACACACACACACACACACACACATATGCATATGCATTCAGTACTGACAGAAAGGTTTCAGAGGCTTTTAAGTCCACATTTTGTTCGATTTTACACTCATCTTTAAATGGATTGAAATCTTGGATCAAATGGGTATTTGGAGTGTTTTGTTAAATAAAAAATAAAGATTAAAATATTCCATTTACATATGCATTCAGAGCCATCACATAGTACTTGGTTAAAGCACCTCTGCCAGCAATGACAGCCTCAAGCCTGCTTGTGAGTGATGCTACAAGCTTGGCATGTCTTTATTTTGGAAGTATCTTTCATTCTTCTTGGCAGAATGGTTCAAACTTAACCTGGTTGCAGGGGCAGCGGTAGTGCACAGCAATTTTCAGGTATATATAAATCATGTGGGCAATACAAAGTACACTCCTGATTCAATAGCTTGTGGATGCACTTTTAGCAGCAATACATAAAGTAATTGTTTTCTGTATAACTGGAGCAGGCCTTGACTTTATCAGGTATGAGGTTGTATTTGATTGTATTAAGAACCCCTAGGATCAGATTCAGTTTTACACAAAAAACATAGTACTAAAGGAGAGAGCACTTTCACATGACTGTGTGTGTGTGTGTGTGTGTGTGTGTGTGTGTGTGTGTGTGTGTGTGTGTGTGTGTGTGTGTGTGTGTGTGTTATTTTTAATGTCCATTAAATTAAATTACCTTCAAAACTTATGAAAGCAATTGTCCTTTGTGTTGGTAAGATAAGTCACCAGCAAACCAGAACCTATTTAAATACTGAACGCTAGAGAAAATATGTTAATGAAACAAAGGTCTACAAAATCTCATGTAAGACCGAATATTTTTGTTTTCTGCCAAATTTGAATTGAACAAATTCAAATCAAGTCTAGCTCTGTAAAGTGTCCCAACTCAATATAGGAGAAAAGCCAGAATAAATGAGTTCACAATCAAGTCTCCGGAGTTAAATTAACTTCTGCAAGTGAGTTCAGTTGGATTTATATGAGAGAATTTAATAAATGTAGGAGCCTTTCTATATAAAAGGATCAGAGATTTGATTTTTGGAAACTTAACAGTGGATGAAGAACAAGAACGTTTTGGTTTCCAACATTCCCTGAATACATATACTACAGACCAAAAGTTTGGACACACCTTCTCATTCAAAGAGGTTGAATTTGTATTATGGCAAGAAAAAAGCAGCTAAGTGAAGAAAAAAATGAGTGGCTATCACTACTTTAAGAAATGAAAGTGTCCCCAAGTGCAGTCACAAAAACCGTCAAGCGCTACAAAGAAACTGGCTCTCATGCGGACTGCCCCAGGAAAGGAAGACCAAGAGTCGCCTCTGCTGCGGAGGATAAGTTCATCCGAGTCACCAGCCTCAGAAATCGCAGGTTAACAGCAGCTCAGATCAGAGAGCAGGTCAATGCCACACAGAGTTCTAGCAGCAGACACGTCTCTAGAACAACTGTTAAGAGGAGACTGTGTGAATCAGGCCTTCATGGTAGAATATCTGCTAGGAAACCACTGCTAAGGACAGACAACAATCAGAAGAGACTTGTTTGGGCTAAAGAACACAATAAAGAACACAATAAAGAAAACTCTTTGAATGAGAAGATGTGTCCAAACTTTTGGTCTGTACTGTATACTACATTAAGGAATGTCTATGCATATGATTTGTCTCCTCAGCAGGTGATCAGTTTTTGTTTTTAGTCCCTAAATATCTTAACATTGAAAATGCAAACAAATCATCATATTACTATATATAGTATGTAGGACATATACAGTATTCAAATATATGTACATTTTAAAATGCCTTTTTGTCAATTACCAAAAGCATAGCAGCAACAGTATACTAACTGGAGAGTTATCTGCCAAGAACACAATAATAGGGACACAGGGATATGATACTGTAGAAAGAGAATTTAAAAGAACAAAGAAATTGTGAAACATCTAATATGAAAAGTTGCATATTACAGTAGGTGCTTGTGCACTTAACACACATATGCATAAAACACTGTATTTCAAATTATAATGAGACATATTTTCAAAAATAAACATAGTCATGCCAAATGCATTGACATTTATTCAACAAAACCTCTCTCTCTCTCTCTCTCTCTCTCTCTCTCTCTCTCTTTCAAATGAGGGTACTAAGCACTCAGGCTCATCATGGAAAAAATCCAGATTAATTTGCCTATATTGTTTCCTTATCCATGCACTGAGGGAAAAACAGATAGTCATGCAATCATATTTATTTGTGAGAACCACTGAAATAGGCTTTGGGCAAAAAACAGATGACACGGAAATGAACTGGAATTTTTATTAAAAAAAAAAAAAAAAGATTAATGCTACAAAGATTTCTGCATCCTATCCAATCTGACACAAAATTAAGTTCTGACAAACATGTTTGAACATATTTCATACAAACAATCTTGACGAGAAAGTCATGCCTACAAACCTAAACTGTTTATAACATTTCATACAAGATGAATAATGAAAATTCTTGTGATTGTGAAAGGCATGACCAACCAAGAAATCTAAACTTGCACAGAAAAAAAAACAATTAAACTGAGAAAGACTACTTTTAGCACTTTGAGGACTTCTCACACTAAATTGGCATAGTTTCCTGTTTACTGATGCTTCTATGAATCAAAGACCAGCTGTGTATCATGCGGTTTTACTTTGTTTCAGTTCCTTTTTATTTGGTCCTGTCTCCGCCCTCAACTTGTTATTGGTTGAATCCCTTATTGTTTTCAACTAGCTTCAGTATCCCCCTTACTAGTTCAAATATGTATACACTCAGTGAAGCCTTTTCATGCATTTTGCATGACATCTCATCCACGCAAGATGCAAGGCATCCTATCCACGTTTTCCTAGTCACCGTCATGAAATGCAATTGGCACAACAGCTTCCCATATAAAACATGTGTATCTTGTGTTTTTGTACACAAAGTTCAATTCAATTCAATTGTATTTGTAGGGTCCTTTTAAAAATGGACCTGGGTGAGCTATGAGAGTGGGGGAAGGCAGCAACCAAACATTCCAGATTACCATAATACTTTATGCCCATGAGTCCTCCGGATCTACAACTTCACTTAAGATCAAATCTACAGGGTGGGCCATTTATATGGATACACCTTAATAAAATGGGAATGGTTGGTGATATTAACGTCCTGTTTGTGGCACATTAGTATATGTGAGGGGGCAAACTTTTCAAGATGGGTGGTGACCATGGTGGCCATTTTGAAGTCGGCCATCTTGGATCCGACTTTTGTTTTTTCAATAGGAAGAGGGTCATGTGACGCATCAAACTTATTGGGAATTTCACAAGAAAAACAATGGTGTGCTTGGTTTCAACGTAACTTTATTCTTTCATGAGTTATTTACAAGTTTCTGACCACTTATAAAAATGTGTTCAATGTGCTGCCCATTGTGATGGATTGTCAATGCAACCCTCTTCTCCCACTCTTCACACACTGATAACAACGCCGCAGGAGAAATGCCAGCACAGGCTTCCAGTATCCGTAGTTTCAGGTGCTGCACATCTCATATCTTCACACCATAGACAACTGCCTTCAGATGACCCCAAAGATAAAAGTCGAAGGGGGTCAGATCGGGAGACCTTGGGGGCCTTTCAACTGGCCCACAACGACCAATCCACTTTTCAGGAAAATATTCATCTAGGAATGCTCGGACCTAACACCCATAATGTGGTTGTGCACCATCTTGCTGGAAAAACTCAGGGAACGTGCCAGCTTCAGTGCATAAAGAGGGAAACACATCATCATGTAGCAATTTCAAATATCCAGTGGCCTTGAGGTTTCCATTGATGAAGAATGGCCCCACTATCTTTGTACCCCATATACCACACCATACCATCACTTTTTTTGTTCCAACAGTCTTGGAGGGATCTATCCAGTGTGGGTTAGTATCAGACGGTGGTTTTGTTTGTTAACTTCACCATTCACATAAAAGTTTGCCTCACTGAGGGTCCTGGCCCAATTTTTGTTTTGCCCATTCTGCAAATTGTGTGTGCCGATCTGGGTCATCCTCGTTGAGATGCTGCAGTAGCTGGAGTTTGTAAGGGTGCCATTTGTGAGTAGCTAATATCCGCCGAAGGATATGTGGTATTGACTAATGCCACTCTCCAGTGACATGCGGCGAGTGCTACGCTGTGGGCTCTTGCTGAATGAAGCTAGGACAGCCACTGATGTTTGTTCATTAGTTACAGTTTTCATGCGTCCACATTTTGACAAATCCAACACTGAAACAGTTTCACGAAACTTAGCAAGCAGTTTTCTAACTGTAGCATGGGAGATGGGTGGTCTCGTAGGGTGTCTTGCATTGAAATCTGCTGCAATGACCCGGTTACTGCGTTCACCAGATATCAACACAATTTCGATCCGCTCATCATGTGTTCACCTCTTCGACATGTCAATGGCTGTGAACAAAGAGAAACTTGTAAATAACTTATGAAAGAATAAAGTTACATTAAAACCAAGCACACCATTGTTTTTCTTGTGAAATTCCCAATAAGTTTGATGTGTCACATGACCCTCTTCCTATTGAAAAAACAAAAGTTGGATCCAAGATGGCCGACTTCAAAATGGCCACCATGGTCACCACCCATCTTATAAACAGGACGTTAATATCACCAACCATTCCCATTTTATTAAGGTGTATCCATATAAATGGCCCACCCTGTATTGTCCAAACACTAAATATTTTTTTTTCAGGCTAGACATACAGTAGATAATGAGACTTTGCACTAAACATAAATTGGAATAGTATTATATAACTTTGCTTTTAAGAAAAAGCTCTGTTCCACTTCTGTGTTTACATTATACGAGGTACCAACAAGCAGCATACATCTTTTAATTAAAATTGGCACGGGAGAACATAAATACTAAGAGTTCACTCAGGTACTGTGGCACTTTATAGTCAATTTATAATAAATGTGAAATTTCACTGGGAGTCAATGTAGTGTGGATAAGATGTGCTAGGTGATCTGGTCCTATGTTTTTGTTCTAGTAAGGACTTTGGATAGCGCATTCTGGATTAATTGGAACTCTTGTTTATTTATCAAGTAGAAAATCCAGAGAATAGGGAGATTTAATAATCCAAAATGAAGGTAATAAAAGCATGAACAAATTTTTCCTGTGTAGTGATATTGTATTTCTTATATTGGCAATATTTCTGAGATGAAAGAAGGCTATCATAGTAATATTACCTGAATGAGCTTCAAATGAAAAAGTAGAATCGTTAATCACACCAAATGATCAAAAATTCCTTGCATTTGTAAAATTTTACTGTAAAGTGCATCATAGCTCCCAAACACTAATACCAGTGAAACAAATACTAGTGAATGGAGCAGCAAGATGCATTATTGCTATTAAGCTCACACACAACAGAGGTATAAAAAAAATCCATACTGTTCCTTTAAAGAAACCAAAGCCCAATTTTTCAAATGGCAATTTTCCTCATCCAACCTTTACTTTCATTCACTAAAAATGTACTTGCTTCTTAAAAGTTTTTTGTAATTTTTCTTGACTTAAATTACTTACAAAAGAAGACCAGCTCATGTAAATGCTGTATTCAGATAAAAATATTCCTTTGCATGCATGATAGAAAAAAATTCTTTATTATACTGAGTGGAGTGGCTAAAACTTATCTTAACTGGGCTAAACACTATGAATTGTTTGACAATTGAACCAAATGCTACTTAGTTGGATGCTTGGTACTAAGGATATAGCCTGGCCAGGCTGGCTGTAGAAAAAAAAAAAAGAGGAACTGTTTTTTTCAAATGGCTTTATGTAGCCATAGTGGCCGTCTTAATAAAAATAAGAATTTTATTGAAACTAATAAATTTAGTTTTTGCTCAATATTGAATAGTGTACCTTATATTAACTCATAAACAAGGCAAAAGGTCAGCAGCAATTTATCATGGTTTTTGAATTTTTTCACTTATTCCCAACTGGACATGAACATGGCTGTAGTAGCAAAATAGGGGAGGTTGGTAAACTATAACTTATGTGATCAAGGTAAGGTAATCATGACATAAAAAGGGTAAAAAAAAATAGTTTCATTAAAGCAGAAATTCATTCTTAAAAACAGCATGAAATGAATAAACTTAACAGGAATCCATGAAATGTATCAATCAATCTTCAGAGAATGAAACAATGAAAGACAGTATGGAAGATTTTTCACATCATCCATCATTGAAATAACTGAACAATCCATCAAGCGTTTTATTGAGTATATTGGTCTCCACTGTCACACAAAGCATGACTGAGCTACAGCCCACTTGGGAAGGACAGAAACAAATCAATTCCACTAATCCTAGTTTACAAAAATGACTGGCAGACCATTATGAAAGCAAAGCTTGGTTAGTGCACCAAAGTGATTGACAGTTACCTGGGCAACAGATCCAACCCACTTGGTCTCTGGGCTGCAGTTCTTTTTTATTTTTTATTTTATTTTTTTGGAAAGGCTTCTTTTTTCAGGCCCCTTAAATGGATGCAATTGTTAAGGAATGATTTGAAACGGTCTACCTACAGTAATCAGCTTATAACAAGCTTATAATATTTTTGGGTCTACTTGCATTATACTGGGTAGCAGTGTTAACAACAAGTGGTTTAACTATGAAAGCAGTGAAAGACGCTAACAATGCTCCTCGCCATTCATTTAATTATTGTCAAATCTTGTCGCTATCAGCAAGTAATGGCATCATGTCAAGGGCCTCCAATCCATTAGCTTTAGAAGCTTAATTATCTCTCAGTTCTTAGTCCAAAGCACATTTATCAGGGTTGATTTGTTTTATTTCAAGATATATTGCCAACCACTAAAGTAGTGGCTATTAGGAGCTGAAACTTTTTTTTCAACAAGGTTAACCAATTATTTATTTTTAGAATCTGAAAAGCATTTGAAAAAAAAAAGTACAAGTACATCAGAGCAGTTGCAGTTTGCATTGTTATAATGTGGACTTTTCTTTATCCATAAAACGAACAAAATGCCAAACATTATTAAGCATTCTAGTCGTGATGTCCTTTATCTAAAAGCATATGCATTTTTCACTCCTCTTTGTTCAGCCATGTATAAACCTACCAGTCAAAAAAATTAATAAATAAATTTACCGGAAACATTTTATTTCTTGTAGTGTCTATAAGATTTCATGAACTTGTAAAGCATCTAAACACAGCCAATCAATTATACATTTATTTATTCAGTATTGATGTATGCTTTCATTCTGGTGAAAAAGGATTTGTGTTATTAACAGAATCAATTTCAACTATGTTTATCTTAAAATACTGTTTATCAGTAACTGAGTCAGATAGATATCAAAGATTTCTTCATGGAGTATTTGTACTTCTGTACTTAATGTACAGTTTAGAGCACATACTTTGATACTTGAGTTAAAAAAATGAAGTGGTACCTCTACTTGTAATGGATAACATTTTTATGCAAGTACTTGTACTTTCATTTGAGTATTGAGTTTCTGTACATCTGACATCTCAGATCAGAGGTGATTAAATGCTAGTCAAAAGTGGGTAATCATGCTTCAGAAATTTAAGATGTGTTAACAATTTTAGCATCTACTGGGTTTAACACAATTGACGTTACTTTCTTTAAAAACTTAAAAAATAAAAAAAAACATTTTTCACCTAATATGGTGTCGGTGATTGAAAAGGGACTGCATACTATCTGGTTTGCAGCTGCTTCCCATCAGATTTCATGTAAAATGTGCTGGCAGTTGAAAGAAAACTAACAATTAAAACTGTGTGAAAGCACCCCCTAAGATGCAATAACCAGCTTCACAGCATAGCAATTTAGCTTTAGGCCAAACTACACACAGTTACATGCATGCCCTGGCGCTGTAATTAAGCTTCCTTTTTTAAAATCTCATGCGTTTCGACAAATAATTGGAGAATTTGTTTTAAGTCACATGACTTTTTTGACTGAAGATCTCAAAAAGAAATCACCACACTATTTGTGCATAATGTTGCATCAGATAATTTATTAGAGGTTTAAACAAAATCCTTGGTCAAAAATAACAGCAGATAAGCTAATCAACATAATCATATATAGTTTGCACATACTGTATGTTTTTAACCAATGAAAAAAAAATTATTAAAGCCCCGCCCTTAATTTAATTACCTTAAAGCTCCGCCCCCTTTCCTCCATCTCATATGACTGAACTTGAAAGGTGCGCTTGCTTTCTTGCTCAGTAAATGCCAAAAGTTTGTTAATATGAAATGTACACATTTTTTATTTTTTATTGGACAAGTGCATAATAAGTGTCAGATAACTACGAGGGGCATTCAAGTCAAACTGGAACTTGTAGGCAGTCTGATAATGGCTCTAGAAAACGTCTTGGGTTACTTTGCTGTAGCCCTGTTCCCTGAAAAAGCGGGAACGAGATGCTGCGTGAAAACGCAGTGAGAACATCTCTTTGTTCTCCATTTGTGAAGCATGTGTGTATCAAATACGGCAAATATTTTTGGCTTATAACCTCGGTCAGGTGACGTCATCCGATTAGGCGCACCTGCAGATTATAAATAGGAGTGAACTGGAAACCTTAGGTCAATTTTGTCTCAAGGGACATCCAGCCACGCCAGCAGTGCGTCATCGGAACGCAGCATCTCGTTCCTGGTTTTTCAGGGAACAGGGTTACAGCAAAGTAACCCAAGACGCTCTCTTTCGAAAGCTACACTCGATAGTGAAAACGCTATGGGAATGGAAATACCAACACCACCGCACTGCAAGTGTCTGGACCCCCAGGTTGTGTAGTGTGTGCACACAATATCCAAAGAAGTCTTAGACCTAACTTTGGGATGCTGACTCGAGGACCCGCGAGCCCAGGGTAGCATTGACATCCAGACTATAAAATCTAACATGAATGTGTGCGGAGAGGACCAGCCTGCCACATCACACACTTGCTGCAAGGGGACACCTCTTGCCAGAACAACTGATGAGGCAATCCCCCTGGTCGAATGAGCCCTGATTCCCAGAGGCGAAGTGTGACCACGCGCCTCGTCGGCAAGGGCAATAGCATCTCTCACCCAATGTGACAGCATCTGTCTAGTGGCGGCCGCCCTCAGTTGCAGCCTCCATAGCAAGTGAAAAGCTGCTCCGACTTACTCCACTGGCTAGTGCGGTGGATGTAAATCTGAAGAGCACGTACTGGACACAAAAATAAAATAATAGCGGCTACGTATGTTCTGAGAGTACTAGGGCATAAGCCCGAGGACAACTTTTCTTGCAGAAACTCCAGCATTAAAACAATTTGGCAGTGAACTGGGTCTACATGTTTTGCCATGCACCAACTTTCAAATACACTCCATTTGAGGGCATAAGTTCTTCTAGTGGAGGGAGCCCTAGCAATTAGAATAGTTTCAATTACACTGGCTGGAAGACCAACGTCTCTTAGTTGGTCCCCTTCAGGGGCCAGACGTGAAGGTTCCAGAGCTCGGGCCGGGGATGAAATATTTTCCCCTGCGCCTGAGACAGAAGGTCCCTCCTCACTGGAATCACCCAGGGTGAGCCATCGAGGAGATATATTAGATCCGAGAACCACACTCTGATCGGCCAACGGGGCCCTATCAATAAGAGGCGCAAACGCTGTTGATGGAACCTCGCCAGGACTCCTGGGAGCAGAACTATCGGAGGAAACATGTGGGCCATCGCATCAAGACCCAGGGGAGCTGGAGAAGTCACAGAGTAGTAAAGGGGACATTGTGCTGCCTCTTGCGAGGCAAAGAGGTCCACCTCTGTTACATAAAACCTTTCCCAGATTTGACTGACTACTTCAGGGTGGAGTTTCCATTCCCCATGTGTCACAGCTTGTCTGGATAGCAAGTCCGCTCCCACATTTATATGCCCCGGAATGTAAATCGCCCTGAGGGACAGGAACTTGTCCTGTGCCCAAAGCAGAACCTGGTGCGTTAGCTTGTTCAAGCGGCGCGACCGCAGTCCACCCAGGCGATTTATGTACGAGACTACCGTAGTGTTGTCCACCCGCACTAGGACATGGTAGCCTCTCAACTGCTGGAGGAAGTGTTTCAGGGCCAGAAACAGAGCCATCATTTCGAGGCAATTGATGTACCACGTGAGAAGATGACCTCTCCAGCTCCCCTGTGATGGACAGTCATCTAAGACCGCACCCCAGCCCGTGAGGAAAGATGCTGTTCTGAGAGGAGCACACAACCTCACAACAGTTAAAATATCGGTAATGTGAGACAACCAATTAAAATTTTTTAAAAAAGTACTGTTATATTTTTATTTTGTTTGTACTGTGCATTATTGTAAAAATAGCTAATAACCCACCATGCCTGTTTTCACAATCATAGCTGCCAGAAAATAGTTCCCGTCTGCAGATAATTAAATTATTACCCCCTCCCACACTGTCCTTAAACCTGAAATGGTGAAAATATACGTACTGCACTTTCTTATACTTTAAAATTTATGTTTATTTAAATTGTTATCAAACTGTTAAAACTGACTTGAACTGTTTATTATTTTTTAAATATGGAAAGTGTATAATGCACAAGTCTAGCTGACACAACTCCGATGAAAGTACAACAACCATTCATAATTCCTGGCTGAGAAAAAGAAAGTTGCTTCATTATTTTACAATTTCTATTCAAAGTATATTCCAAAGAAGTTGATAAATAAAAAATAGTGCACCATCATGCAGAAATGGAACCATAAACCATGCTGTAGCATTAATAGCATGCACTCAGTTCTCCTGTTAGAAATAAGCATTTAATTAGCCAAAGCATTTTGCCGTGACAATGACCTAAATGGACAACCAAAATGAGAAATGCCTGCATAGAAATGAAATGTGACAGACATTACAGCCCATGCAGAAGAGTGCATTGTGAACAGAGGAATCAGCTTTTAGAAGGTGGTGATATTTACTGGATATTTACTGATAGTTATAATACCAAGTTATAAAACCAAGGAGTAATAAAACATTATTTAAAGCATGTGTTTCCTAAAAGAACAAAGAGTATAGCAATATTGTTATAAACTAATAAACTAAACGATAATCTTTTACTAACACAAAGGTCGTTCCACATAATCATAAGCTTAATGATGGCAAAGTAGTGTGTGTATGGGGAAAAACCATATAATAACATATCCATGATTCAAATGAATGTATGTAATTACTCATTAATTAACTTGTAATATATTCCCATCAACCAGCTCTCCCCATTCATACAACAACTAGCAAGGCAAATTTTAGGACCTGTTTTGTCTAAGGCACATGAAGCCAGCAAGTGCATCTTTTTAAACTGCTGCTCTTTCTGTTTCACAGAAAGCGATATGTCTCCTTCTGCATGCATGAGCTCATGGATGCCTGTAATTGACTAGTCATCACCATGATTGACTACAGAGAAAATCTCTTCCATGCTAACCAGAAAAGTACAGCCAGTTTTGCTCTCTTGAGCTCAGCTCCCGGCCACAGATGGCTTTGGCATCGGCTCCATACAAGCACAAAATCTTTAGACATAAGGGTGAATGTTTTTTCAGCAGCCATGATTTATTTATTTATTTTTAACAGTGTTGACTTAATGTGGCTGTGAATTAGAGCATGTCCTGTTTACAGTATGTTCTAGGTATGTATGTTAAAGTCTTATTATTCAGTTACTCATCTTAAAGCAAGATATTCAGTAACGACTATGAATCATTTAGGAACAGCGAGACTGTGGAAATAAGTAATTTGGGGTTAAGGGGTTAATGAGGGAAAGAAAAAAAAATGATAATCAGACTTGTAACCTTTGCACCCTTTGCATTAATTAATGTCCTCACTATAAAGTCCTAAAGGAGATTTAAATACTTTCACTAATAAAAAAGAACATGGAGTCCTTGGGAGTTATTAAGAACTTTCTGAACAGCCAAAGTCTGAAGCACTGAGGCAAAATATTCAATTATGACATCTGTTTCGGGAATAGAACAAT
Organism: Clarias macrocephalus; assembly: GCA_011419295.1. NCBI lineage: Eukaryota > Metazoa > Chordata > Actinopteri > Siluriformes > Clariidae > Clarias > Clarias macrocephalus. The sequence continues at coordinate 38,154 of JAAGKR010003288.1, forward strand.
AAATGGGAAATCCATTTGTATTTGTAAAAGTTTTGGTACAAACTACTCACTCCATCACACTATTCCTCTATTAATTCTCTCTCTCTCTATCTCTCTTTCTCTCTCTCTCTCTCTCTCTCTCTCTCTCACACACACACACACACACACACACACACACACACACACACACACCACCATTGAACTGTACACATATGTAGTATTTCTATTGGCTTGTGTGTTACCACACATAATATTAAATAATTCTATAGCTGATCCTAATGTTTTATGTCAAGTTTGCTGTTATGCATCCCATTCACTTTCATAAAATGCTGTGTTGATCAGTGCAGTGTATAACAGTCACAATGGGACAAATTTTGGAGTCTAATGTGCAAGTGGAAAGACATTTAAGACAGTCCCTTTTAAGTACAGTAAGGTATTAATAATAAGCATTATTACATTTTGTTAATAATTGAAGGTTAAATTTTTACTTACTTACCATCATGACCTAGATGGCATTTTAGTTTTTAATTATTAAAGGGGCCAAGGTCATAACCCTTTCTGCTAGCGGGGTACAATGGCTGACCCTCCGCTCTGACCCCAGTCTACTAATAAAAAGCTGGGATATGCAAAAAATTATGTTTTACTGTGACGTAATGTACATGTGGGGAATAAAAGCTGAACTTAAGGTAAGTTAACTTGCTTTTGAGAATGTGCTAGCTTGTAAACAAGAGCCAAGCTAGCAAAACCCCTGGAAATAGTTCTAGCTAGTGTTTACTGAGAGGAGAGAGTGTTAGCCTGGTGGTGTGCTGCTGATTTCAAGCTACAGTAGATAAACAATAGTGTGTGTGTGTGTGTGTGTGTGTGTGTGTGTGTGTGTGTGTGTGTGTGTGTGTGTGTGTGTTTAAGATTAAGAGTTTGCTAGCTTGGGAGCATGCTAATGTCATTCACGGAAGCTAAACAATTTAAAGTGTACTAGTCAGCCTAACAAAGTGGATGGATAATGACAAGAGATTCAACAACTGCAGTTTATTTTTAGTTTATTTAAGCTTTTATTTTCCAACCAATACAATTAGCAAATATAAAAAAAATATTAAACAGCATATCAACTTACTCATATCATCGCACAAAATCCTTTATCAATGAGCTTTGTTATAGGTTGTAGAAAAGACAACCATCTCAGAGTAGAGAGAGGTGGTACAGTATAATTACCATCAGCATCAAAGTTTGATATGAAACGTGGAGGTATACAATAACTTTAAAAAATAAGTCTCTAGTTTTAACCTCAGATGAAATCGCAATGGCGATTCACAGAATTCACATTCTGATCTAATGTGAATTATTCACATATGTGACTACATTTACACTGTAAACTCTAATGCCCTCTGTTAACTTAAATAATTACAATTAGTTCAAATTAATAGACCTTGAGTATTTAGAGCTTTTAGAGTATTTATGAGTTTATAGAAATGACACTTTTCAAATTAGCTGAACAAATTTGATATTTTAAGTCACAGTAACTGTCTCCTTAAAGTTCCACCAACTTAAAATCTTTCAGCCTAGCGAGTTTGTGTCTGATGTCATCAATGCACATGTAAACTGCTCACATTGAATTGTTTTAATCAAGATGGTGGATTGGTCTGTCTGCACATAATCTTTACAAATCTGGGCACCTTAAAGTACCAGAGCACTGGTGGCTCAGTGGTTGGTGTTTCGCCTGCCATGTGAAAGGGCCGGGTTCGATTCCCAGCCACTGGATGACGCGCCTGCGCCAAGTCCAGATAATAATGGAGGGTTGAGTTCAGAACGGCATCTGGCGTAAAAACTTGTGACAAACCGCTTTGTTGACCCAGGAGCAGGCGAAAGACCAACAACAATTTATTTAATTTGCAACAACTAAAACAATTATAGTATGAGTTAGGCTGTGTGAATGAGTGAGTGTATGTGTGTGTGTCTGTGCCCTGCGATGGATTGGCACCCTGTCCAGGGTGTATCCTGCCATGTGCCCTAAGTCTCCTGGGATAGGCTCCAACCCCCCGTGACCCTGAATACAGAATTAAGCGACATAGATGATGAGTGAGTGAGTGAGTGAGTGAGTGAGTGAGTTAGGCTACTCAGTAATGCAAGTAAATAATAATTAATATGAATGAGTACAACAAACTCAAAAAAATTTGTTCTGTTTTCTTAAAATTGGAAACATCATTACTTAAAAAAATTATGTAACTGATTACCGCAAATCTTTTGAGTTTTGCCAACTTATTCAGGTTTACGGTATATCAGAATCTTGTCAGATATAATCTTAATGTGTGTGTGTTCACATTTGCATTTAGTGATTATTATCAGTCTAATAGAGGATGGCTCTGTGGAGAGACATAAGCTTCCATTCTTAAGTCGAGTGATTTCGGCTCAAATTCATCTGCCAGGTAAAAATTGGCTAACCTCAAGTGTTATGGAAATATATGTACAGTATATTTATATGTACAGTATAATTCTTGAGTTTAATTCTCATTATCTTGTTCCAAGTAAGAGCACCCTCCCAATACACACACACACACACACACACACACACACACACACACACACACACACACACACATTTCTTCAAATTAATAAAAAAAAACAAAAAAACAAATGTTTTACAGGGACAGACTTCAACAGCAACCTTATTTACCCTCTTGTCTGTTCCAACCACTAAGCATTCAGCATCATCCGTATACTAATCACTGGCTATACCACCTGTTTACTAATCATCTGTCATCATCTGCACCTGTTTCTCACTGGTTCATGCTGTAAGTTAGATGTTTTTTTATGCTTGAATGATTTGTTATAAAAAAAAAAACTTTTTATGAAAGTGCGCAGGTACAGGGATGGAAGTTAGAGCCAAAAACAAGATGCAAAAAGTCAGAAATCGTGGAATTTCTACTCCTCAAGACTACATTAAAAAATGTAATTGACAGAGTAGCACTTGGTCTGGGGAGGACTCAAAAAGATGTATTAAAGACAGATGTCCAAAGTGTTTATCTTTTCAACCCTAAAAAAAAAAAAAACACTTGAATTCATAGGAGACTGTAGAAGCTTTGCTTCCCTGGATATCTATAGGCATCATGTCAGGGGCTTCAAATGAGTTTTTGATGTTTACCGAAAATAATTTGTGGTAAATTAACATACAACATGATATTGGAGAGATACTCCATCATTGGATTCACAAAAATATTGAATCTCAGCAGGAGTTATGAATGATATAGAAACATTTCTTTATAAATGGCTATGAAATATGACTGACCAACAATGAGTTACATTGATATTTAAACTATATCGTATATTAGTATTGTACATATGTTTCAGGCCCTGTGTTATATTTCACAATGACATCACTAACTACATCACCATGGCAGCTGGAACAAATACAATATGGCCAAATATTTGTTGATTCATGACCATCATACCCATGTGCAGGCTAGACATTTGGAATCACACAAATTTATAGGATGTCTTTGTATTCTGTAGTATTACAATTTCATTTCACTGAAAATAAGAGACCTAAACCTGTTCCAGCATGACAGTGCCCTAGTGAACAATGTGAGCGCCATGATTTCTTAAAGATGGAGTGTCTGACACTGAGCCTTGACTTAAACCCAGACTTTCTCACCCAACATCAGTGACTGATCTGATTAATGACATTGTGACTGAATGGTCCTATGTTACAAAAACTTTGCCAAAGAAAAAAAAGCACAGTAAATAGCAAAGAGTGGACAAAAATATGGAATAGCAGCACATTTTGGTGTGATGTTTCTTTGTTTACAAACATTTTTGTCCATATAATGTAGCCTCAATCACAGGGAAAAGCAAGAAAAGAGAACAAAAACTCTGATGGGCAGCTAGAGAAATTACACAGTGTAACATGACACTAAAAGACATGCATTGCAATAACAATTGCAGGATTGTGTACGTACGATAGCCCCCCAAAAAACAAAATGCATGAATGTGTTTGAGTGCAATCATTTTTATCAGTCTAACATGGAAAAGAAACTCTCTCAAACTACAAACCTCTGTGGTTGTTTGCAATATTAGTCCTTTCTGTGAAATGTATCAGTTCCTGATTAGGCTGAATGATAAAAACCATTAGACTCTCTAACAATAATTATATGTTGTTTTTCTTTGTTATACAAAGAAACTGTCCAGTTCCATTTAGCTCATTTAAGGCCTATGAGTCATGCCAGTTGTCAGAGGCTGCCATCCAGTGACCTTCAACTTATGGATCATTAGGTGAGTAAACTTGGATATATTGTGGAATATATATGGAGTGTGTTATAGTGGAAGCTCTGTTTTTTTTTTGTTGTTGTTGTTGTTGTTTAGCAGCGATGGAAATCCAGTAATTTGCATTACCGCCAACTGTTTATCTCATTCTGCCTCATCTTCCTGGCCTCTCTGATTTTCCAGTCCAACTTTCCTTTGAAATGTCTAATGCCTCAATTCCTTAGAAATGTCTACTGCCTAATTCCCTAATATCTGTTGCTGGACTGTGCACTCTCAGTTCCAGAATCAAAGATTTAAAGCTGTGACTCAACCGCTTAATTGTGACAAGTGCATTTTAAGAATTGTACATCCTTAAATGTTGCAGTACAGTATGTTATAGACATTTTTATTTTGCAAATTTATTGTACTGATTTATTTGTTCTTGGAGTTAACAGGGAGTTTGCATGGGTTTCCTCCAGGTACAGTACGCTAACCTCCTCACATAGCCTAAAGACATGAATAATAGAATAACTGGCATTTGTGGATGTACTGGCACCCCATCCAGGGTGTATCTTGCATTGTGCCTCAAGTCCACTCGGATAGGCTTCAGATCCCTCCATGCAACCCTGTACAAGATAAGCTGTACAGAAAATGTGAGAGAGTGAGTGGAGTTAGCAGGTTAGCTTTGAAAGCATAAAAGCTGAAGATACTTTATAATTTGTAGCTTGTGGATGACTGTAAAATAACATGTGGCCTGATGGATCACTCAGATATTTCCATTTTAAACACTCTGATCTGCATACACTCACCTGTAGAAGTTCTACTTAATAAAAAAGGCAGTACTCTTTTTTTTTCACAAGTAACATTTATTTCAAAGGAAGAAATGGTGCAATAGTATATATTTTTTTTATCCTGCCTCAGGTCTGTATGCAAGGAGTCTTGTGTGCTTGGTTGGTTTCCTTTGGATACTCTGGTTTCCTCCCACAGGTCATACAGACATGAAGATTAGGCTAGTTTTGTTTCCAGATTTCTCATAGTATGTAAGTAAGTGTGTGAGTGTGTGCGTGCTTGTGCACTGTGATGGACTGGCACACATCCAGTCTTTTGCAATGAGCTCCCTGGGATAGACTCCTGGCCCCCCATGACCCTGAACAGAGTAAGAGGTCTAGAGAATGAGCGACAGAGAGAGAGAGAGAGAGAGAGAGAGAGAGAGAGAGAGAGAGAGAGATTTATCTTGCATGTTTCTGACTGACTGTTCCCTAACTGCAAACTTGAAAATGAGTGCAAATAAAAATAAAAAAAAGCGTGTTTTTTTTTTTTTTACTCACGACTTTGCACATAGCCCTCGGCTGTTTAGCAGCATAGGTCATTTATCATTAGAGTATAATATTGGCATGGGATCTTGTTCTTTGATTGTATTTCAGGATGAAATCACTGACCAAATCAGTGTGCCAGGTGGAACAAATTTTCATTAAGAAAGATAAGAAGTAAGAACATTTGTAATGATCATGAAACAAGAGGAGACATAAACCTGGCCAGGTTTTTTTTTTTTTTTTTTTTGGATTGCAGCAGAAAAAATGAGATGTGTGAGTGGGGACCTTTAAAAACAGCTGATTTAACTGGTGACAGTCATTCCATGGAAGGGTGGTGATAACTTACCAGTAAATTAAATGCCAACTTACCAGTAAATGAAATTCAAGATAAATGTGAACATGATAGAAAACAAGTGTCAGCGACTGAAGTGATTTAATGTAAATACACTGAAATCTTTTAAGTTAAATTACCGCAAACTGTGGGTCTCATTCTCCCTCGTCTTCCTGGCCACTTAAAGCCGATTTTCCAGTCCATCTTTTCTTAGAAACGTCTAATGCTTCCCTCGCTGATTTCTCTTGATGGATGTGAACATCCCTGCCCTGCACTCTCAATAGCAGAATTAAGGATTTAAAGCTATGATTCAGCCGCTTGATCGTGACGAAAACATTTGAAGAATTAGTATATCCTTAAATGTTGAGGTATGAAATAGACATTTTTATTTTGCACATTTTTATTATTGTACTGATTTATTTGTTCTTAGAATTAAAAAGAAGTTTTCATGGGCTTCCTCCTGGTACTCCAGCTTCCTCTCACAGTCCAAAGTTATGCAGATTAGGTCAATTTGCATTTCTAAATTGCCTGTGGTGTGTGAGTGAAAGTGTGAGCATGCTTGTGTCCTGTGATGGAATTGCACAGAGTAACTTGGTCTGTTAGCATTTTGCAAGACGAGCAAATTTTTTTTTTTTTACAAGTATTGTAGTATGTATATGCTTTGTCTGTCAAGCATCACATCTAGGAATTAAAAAATATTTTGACAAATATTTAATTACACATATGAGCAATTGAGGGTTAAGGGCCTTGCTCAAGGGCCGAACTGGGACAACCAAGGGATTTGACCCTGAGACCTCCCGAACCATAGTCCAATGCCTTAACCACCGAGCTATCCCAGTCACATGACCACAATTAATCGTCTCCCATGCTCAGTCTCAGTGTGTCACTGTTTACTATAACATTTAATATTTTGCTCACGTAAAGCTTTTTCTTAATTTTTTGTGCTGACTGTTCTTTAGTGACTGTACTGTAACAACGGTCCGTGTGAAGAAAAAAGGTTTAAAAGGCTGTAGCGGTGAGGGAGATGAATCTTTAAAGGAGTAATTCCATTTAAAGTTGACCTACACAAGTAGCCCCCGCATCCTGCTTCTTCCCTCATCTAACACCAGTTCTATTTAAAGCGCAGGTTAATTTATTTTTTTTTTTTACTTTATATTTTGTCATTCATTATTTTTATATGCATATTTTTGGGCAGTGGAATGAATCATATAAGTTTCCATTATTTCATATGAGGAATTTCGCTTTGATATGCGAGTACAAGCATGCTTTGTTTAACAGTATACTAATCCCTGGCCTAATTATCTGTCATCATCTGCACCTGTTTCTCACTGGTTATTGCTTTACGATAGATAGTTTTATGCTTGAATGATTCATAGGTCACTATGTGGCTTAACAAAAATAAATAAGAAAATAATAATAATAATAATAATAAAATAAAAATAAATAAAGTAAAATTTAATTTACTTCTGCTCAGATACAGGGACTGGACAGAAAATGAGAGCCAAAATAAAGAACCAAAAAAGTCCTTCAGGCCTGGAGAACTATTGCTCAAGGCTACTTAAAAAAATATAAGAAGTCTATCTCTTTGAAAGCAAAATATGAGGAAATAAAGGGTTGGCTCAAGACTTTGGCATAGTACTGTAGATGTGATAAAAACAAAACAACATTCCAAATTCAACCACAAAAAAATAAAAAAATAACAGAATATCAACATTTACTCACTATTTTTGCAGCTCTATGTCAGATCACACAATGTGCAGAAATCAAAACTGTGAACAAAAGAGCTTCTTGCACACGGCATGTGCATCTCATGTCTTTTGTACACAAAGTGGTGGTGTGTCTCTTGCCTGTTGTAGTGTTATCTCTCTGTTTCATTTCCTCTAAAGAATATTACAGTAAAGTGTGTCATACCTTTGAAACACAGAGAAACCAACAGGAACAAAAAGGCAGGACACAAGTATTGATTTGAAATGTAAACAAAAGGTTAATAAACAATAGGAATGTGGGAAATCAGTGAACGTTATTGCTCGTTATTGCCTCCCTCATACAGTGTAACTACTATTATATAACTGCATATTATATATTATATATGATATGCAGTATCATATAAATGATATATGATATGGGGGGGGGGGCGCAGGGGGCGTTAGAGCAATATTAGCATTTCATGGATGTACAGTATTTCGGTGCAGAATTAAAAAGTAAATGCTCTAAATAAAGTCAAATTTGCAACATAGTTTTGAGCTCATTCTTTCGACATTTTCCTAAAAATGTTCAGCATTTGTTCAATATCATTCTATTAAAGCAATTCTAAACACAATCTAATGCGCAAAGTGGTGTTCCAACATTTGTGAGGTTGCCAAAATAACATTTCCACAACATTCTGACAACCAAAAACTTTCCTTGATTGTAATGCAATTTACACATGGCAAGTCTTAAACATTTCATGCTATTTGATATACTGTATATGTATTTATCTCTCTCTCTCTCTCTCTCTCTCTCTCTCTCTCTCTCTCTCTCTTTCTTTGCTTCCAGGGTTTGCATTTTTATTTGCATTAGAATTGTCAAATAAATAAAATTAAGTTAACTAGTAACCATACTGTTAGAAAGGACAATGTTAATTTTTTTATTGTGAATTTTTAATTATTTATTAGTCAGTAATTACCTTTCAGTGACAGGGTTGTACTTTTAAAGTTCCGATGTCAGTAAATATCAAGGAGGCTTCAAGAACAAGATGTTTCATTAATCTACATATTTAACAATGCACAAAAATAATTTAGATGTTTTTAATGTTTAGATTTAGATGTTAACAATTTAAGTGTTTTAATGATCATATTCCAGTGTGAAAATATTGTGTGCATTTTGAATAGGTTTTATTATTGTTTTAGCAATTTGGAAGTAAATCATTGAATAGAATTGATGACTATTTATTTATTTATTTCCTTTTTTTTTTTACGGCGAGAGCTGTGCCAAAAATGTATCAGGTTAGGTAAAAACCTCATTTAGTTAGTAACCTAGTAACTCAGTATGAGGATCTATCCAATGACAGACATGTCAAAGCACTTTTGTAAGTCACTGTGGATAAGAGTGTCCGGAAAATGCGTAAACACAAACATAAAGCTATCAAAGACTAGCACTAGTTTGGTTTGAATCACATCTCTTACTTGTCAGATATAAAATGTAATTGTAAATTGTAACGTTAGTGTAGTAATCTTTCATTAGCAATACAGATTCTCTGTACCACTTACATTTTTAATAAATGTAACTAAACCTATATTTGCACTACTGTGTAGAATTTGAGTCAACTACTGTACTGTATGTTTCAGCTATTTTGGATGACCAAAAAAATAAGGTGCAACAAGAAAAAGTTAAACCTGCTTATTCCTGAGCAGCAGTGATAAGTGGCCAGAAAATATCACAAGGTGTTTGATTTAAAGGCAACATCATGGGCTGCGATCTATTCTCGGTAAACTAACCACTTTGTAGCGGGGATGACTCACACTCACACTCTGTAGGATGTTGTGAAAGTATTTCCTCAAATCTCCTCTGAGACCCTGGTCATTTTAAGGCTGGAAAATCAGTTCATGTTCTGTGTGTTGGTTATCTTCACTTTTATGAGAGTCTGTTTACATGAGAGACATACAAGGGGCATTCAAGTCAACCTGGGACTTGTGATAAAGTTTCTCATAGATGAGATGTAAACCCGATGCTATCGCAAACAAATGCTTTTGTGCGGTGATAAAAAGCCCAGGGCTATGTGCAAAATCCTGAGTCATATTTATTTTTAAAAAAAAGAAAAGAAATTTGCACTAATTTCCCTCAAGTTTGTAGTTAGGGTGGATCAGAAACATATATATATATATACCATTTCTGCTTTTGGGGTACTTGTGAAAAATAAATAAATAAATAAATAAATAAATAAATAAATAAATGCCTATATTATGCAGGACTTTCACATTGCACTCATATGCATTCTTGATTGTGTATAGAGTTAAATGTTTTCTATTTATATGCAAGTCAGAAAGTTTACAACGGAAATATCAAAGTAATCCATCAGACCACTGCTGGTCAGCCATATTTCTGCTGAAAGCTCAGTGCTGTAAGTAATGAGGTCAACATAGACAAAACATTAATCAGGAAATGAGCAGAATGTATGTGGGGAGAGGATGTGGTTTAGCTCCTTGTGGGGACCAAAAATCCCAGGAAAAAATCCCAGAAATCATAGGAAAACATGAGTTTTTATTGCAGAAGCATATTGTCACACTGAAAATTGTCGAAAAATATATTGTGAATATAAAGTGAATTTTAAGGGGAAATAAAAATCCCTCACTAACAAATAATTATTGTTCATAAAATAACCTGTTCCACAATTATTGGCCCCCCTAACAATTCCTTGAAAATAAATGTAATTGAAGTATTTCTCCCATTACAAGGTTGATCAGAGTATCTAGGAACATTTAATTAGTAATTTATCACTTCCTGCTTAACTGGGGTATAAATATGACGTGACACAGAGGCCATTTCTCTTATCCACTCTTCAACATGGGAAAGACAAAGGAACACACCATTCAAGTAAGTCAGATGTGTGTCGACCTTCACAAGTCAGGCAATGAGTACAAGAAAATAGCCACCCGCCTGTACCTGCCCATATCTACTGTCAGAGGAATCATTAAGAAGTTAAAAAAAAAACTGGGACGGTAGTACACACATAGGCATACTGTACATACTGTAACTTCTCTTATAATGTACTGCAGCTGTTGTAGGGTTTTATGCATATGCAGAATAGCCTGGACGAGGACGCAAGTTTATTTTGCCTCCACGTACAGTGAGGAGGATGGTAAGAGAAATAAAAAATTCTCCAAAGCTCACTGTTAAAGAACTGCAACAAATGATAGCATCTTGGGGTCACAAAGTCTCCAAAACAACCATCAGACGCTTTCTACATGCCAACAAGCTCTTTGGGAGGCATACAAGGAAAAAGCCTTTTCTCAGTCACAATCATAAACGCAAACATTTGGAGTTTGCTAAGTGGTACTGGGCTTCAACTGGGACCGTGTTCTTTGGTCAGATGAGACCAAGAAGGTGGGTATGAAAAGATGAGTATGCAGAAAAGCTCCTCATGCCCACTGTGAAGTATGGGGGAGGATCGGTGATGCTGTGGGGCTGTTTCTCTTCCAGAGGCCCTGGGAACCTTGTTAGGGTGCATGGCATCATGAATGCTTTGAAATACCAGGACATTTCAAAGCAAAATCTGGTGGCCTCTGCCCGAAAGCTGAAGATGGGTCGTCACTGGGTCTTTCAGCAAGATAATGACCCAAAACATGTGGCCAAATCTACACAGAAATGGTTCACCACACACCGAATCAAGCTCCTCCCATGGCCATCTCAATCCCCAGACCTCAACCCCATTGAAAACCTGTGGAGTGAGCTGAAGAGGAGAGTGCAGAGGAGAGGAGTCAGGTCACTGGATGATTTAGAGACATTGTGCAGAGAGGAATGGTCGGAGATCCCTGTTTCTGTGTTCTCTAATCTTGTGAAACATTATAGGAGAAGATTGGGTGCTGTTTTGTTGGCAAAAGGGGGTTGTACAAAGTATTAAACATCAGGGGTGCTAATAATTGTGGCACCCATGATTTGATGTAAAAGAATTATTTCTTAATGTGGGATTTTTTTTTTTCCACTGAATAAATTCACTTAAATTAATGGTTGGAAGTTCCTCTTTTTTTCCATTGTGGTCCTATGTTATTTAGAACAAAACTGAATTTTTTAGAAGCTAAAGAACAAATTTTAACCAGGGGTGCCAATAATTATGGAGGGCACTGTATATATATATATATGGGGGAAAATATATATGGTGGTGTTCAAGTCAAACCTAGACTTGCGATGAAAATTCTCGTGAATGAAGGTGTGAAACTGATTGATATTTACAGTCACTAAGACTTCAAGCAGAGTACATCAATAAGAAACGCTTTACACTTAGGGCACTGTAAACCCTAATGCTCAAAGTAATTAAACACACTGAGTACTGTTAACTTAAATAATTGCAAACTCAATAGACCTTTTTGAGTATTCAGAACTTTTTGGCATTTATGAGTTTGTAGAAATGACACACTTTAAGTTTGCTGAACAAATTTGATATTTTAAATAATTGTAAGTACTTAAGTAACAGTAACTGTCACCTTAAAGTTCCACCAGCATAAAATCTATAGAGCACTGGTGGCTCACCTGCCATGCGAAAGGCCCGGTTTGTCCACCAAGTTCAACAAACTCGAAAATTGATAGTTTTGAGGCTGTGGTGCCTCAGAACCAACTGCAGTTGTTCCTGTGAACATTTAGCAAGTAGAACACTTGATCCTTGAAAACTGACAAATAACTTGTATCCAACTTGCAGACGAGATGCATTTATCTGTGAGAACCGAACACACAGTCGTTCATAAAAACCATTTGTACATTGCAGAAACTCATCTGACAGTTATTGCTAAATCCCACGTACAGTCCTGACCTCACTCCAAGCCATTTCCCTATGTTTGAACCATTAAAAGAGTTCCTGGGAGGCCTTAAGTTGTAAAGCAAGCAATCTGATCATGGCTCTGGCTTTACTGAGAAAACCTCATGCATGCATACCGTGATGGTATCCAAGCACTAGTGAAACGCTGGGATAAGTGCATTAGTGTAGTGGAGGATTATATAATAATAAAGAAATAAAGGGAGATTTTATTTTCATAACTGTGTTCTGTTATTCTGCACCATTAAAAGTCCTGATTTGATGTGAACACCCCTTATAATATCCGCCATGTCATTATCATTGTTACTCTGCAATTTAATATGTTGTCTCTATTTATTAAATGTATAGACTGTCAATCTGTTACTCATCTTCTTGTCAGTCATTGTCTTATATTAAACGTTGCACAGGGGGACCTCCATTACATCGCAAACACGGCATCTGTCTCATGACTTGACTTACCCCCTGTCGCTCATGCTTATCACTGCAAGTCGTTTAATCGCTTTGCTCATCAGGTTCTAGCTGCAAGCCGTGAAACCTAAGACGACAGTGTCTGCCTACGCAATATTTCCTACCTATTAGCACACACACACCACTGGGACGACGTCAAGGAGGAACCGGCTTGTCTAATTAAAGCACAGCTCCCTCCCAGTCATTTACAATGTAATTAGACAAACAGATGGTTGAAGGCAGGGTGGATAGAGATTCGGGAGCCGCGTGGTACATCCGGGCCGCAGGCATCGGCCAGGCCGCAGGCTCTTAGAGCACAAGAGAGAGATGTGCTATCTTTCTCGGGATGAGGATACATAATGTACTGTATACATAATATAAACAAAGCCAATAAGTCAATATTAGTGCAGAAGGCTAGAACACAGTGTCAGGGATTATGACACTCTAGGACTGTTTAAAAAAAGATGGATTGCTTCATACAAACACGCACATGAGCGTGGAATGCAAACAAGGTTTCAAAAACCTGTTTTGAAAGTTCATCGACTTTCGAAAGTCGACGTTTAGCATATACTGTATATAGTGAAGGATATTTTTTTGCAAAAGAGCCATTTCAGTAAACATAAAAAAAAAAAATAGAAATAGTGAATTGTTTGGTAGAAACTACTAAACTGATCCTGGGGCATCGTAATATATTAACATAATGTACATGCTTGCAAAAAAACGGTGAACACCTCCATATCCCTCTCCAACTTTAATCTCACAATTTCCTACAGTTTTGGTTATATTAAGCCTTTAGATATATTGTATAACTGCTACTTATAATATTGTACTCTAATTGCGATGTCTTTTAACACTGTGGCCTTGCACCTCCAGTGTCGAAGGTTCGATAGCCATCGTGGATCTGTGTGCATGTTCTCCCCATGCTTGGCGGGCTTCCTCCGGGTACTCTGGGTTCGTTCAAAAACATACAGATTAGGTTAATAGGCGTATACCCTACCTCATACCCTAAGCCTCCTGTGGATAGCCTCCAGGCACCCTGTACACAGGGTAAAGTGGTATAGACGAAGAATGAATTAATGAATACCCTGCTGCGTGTTAAGGAACATGCAATGGTTAGGGTTAGAAAAACTTACTCGGAGTGCAAACATCAAGGAATGGTTGCTTTCAGTGTTACATAAATTGCTCAACATGCATGAGCAGCTTCATGTTAAAAAAGATTTAGGAAAAAGCTATATTTTAACAGAAACATAAGTTCATGTTAAAACAAAGTAAAGAAATGAAAGGGATGTTTAGTGACAGTCCATGCATCACTTTGCTCATCACTTTTGTGGCGAGTCTTCCTAGGACAAGTGGAACAGGAGGGAGACAGGATTTTAAGTACTTGCCATTAAGTTTATTCAGAACCCATATACAATTTCCTATATACAAAATCATTTAGATACAGATAAAGAGCTTCAGTTACTATTCACATCAAATATCAGCATGAGGAAAACACTATAAGATTTCAGTGAGTTTGACTGTGGCATGGTCGTGCTTGCCAGAATTACTAGTCTAAGCTTTTAAAAACTGCTGATCCCTTGGGATTTTCACCAATAACAGTATCCATAAAATATTTCTAAAACAATACTCATCTGGTAAGTGGCAGTTCTGTTCTGACTGGTTCAAGCTGACGGGAAGGCTACAGTAACTCATACAGTATATGCACACTTTACAATTGCAATAAGGAGGAAAACCCGTCAAAGCTTAAGGCGGATAGGGTTACAACAGCAGGAGACACATACTGTACCTTACCACACATCTAGACAGCTGGTTAGCTGCAAATCAGCTACAGTACCATTTATCACCGTTTGTTATAAGTGGCATTTCAACCTAGATTTGTATTATCATGCTTTCACTTACTTTCATACCAGCAGGAAATTGTCTCAAATTACATTCATTCAATCCAATCATTTAGTTTAACCTGCATATCTTTGCAGAAACCTACACACTGAGACTCGAACCCTCGACCCTGGAGGTGCAAGGCTCCACTATGCCACCGTGCCATCGAAATCACATCATAACAGTCACAATACTGTTCATGAATAACAGTAAAAGCTGGCAAGTTTTGCTGGTTCAGCACTTGTTTTGTAGCTGGCAAAGGCTTCTGAAGTATACCTCATCATGATCGACTCATGAATTACATAAGAGGCCTTCATAATCTGTTATTTGATCAGTGATTAAAATGAGGCAACAATGAATTAAAAAATCATAAACAAGCTCTCCAGAATCGTATAAAAGCTCATTATAAATGCTCAATCTCTCATCATTCTTTAATTGCCTTATATCACTCAGGTTCATTTAAATGCATGGGGAACATACACATGGGGATTGTGGTGTAAGTAACAGCCCATTAGCTCCAACCAAAGCACACATGGCACCAACTGACGAAAAGCATGCACTTTTTTAAACACCCACAAACACCATGTCTGATGCTGTCTTCACCAGGACTACCAAGCAGAAAAACAGTTCTCCTTAAAAATGAAATGCTATTCTTTTGTGTCACAGAAGAATAGCAAGAAGATCAGAATTTTTAATGATCCCAGATTTTGGCCGTGACATGAATTATGCAGCGTTCAAAATACCATTTTGCCTTTCAATGACAAAAAAGCACAGTGCTGTCAGAATGTTTGGCCTCATCATTGGTAAACTTGAGGTATGGTGGGTCAGAATACATTAATAAAGAAAGCTTGACATAAGTATATAAATTATGAATATCCCCCAGGTGTTGGCATAGCCTCGTAGGGATAGTACGGAAGATATATTGTCACCTCCTGCTTTGACTCTTCAACAGCGCATCCATTTAGGCATTTTTAAAGCAGTGCAAATGGAATATAGATCCTTTTAGCCGACGGGCTTTATGGAAGCCGTCAAGGTCAAGTGTACTCCAATGCACTACGTAATTCATTGTTTGATAAACATCTCTGCGATAATTTCCCTATCATCTATTCTCTACCTTTCGCATCCCTATCTTTTTTCATTTTCAGTATGTTCCCCACTTCGTGCCGAGCATTAAGCTGAGCAGAAAGAAACCTGATGACGAAGAGATAGTGTGGGTCCTTTTATTGAAATAGGAGAAAATGTTCCCTCTCCTTATGAGAACGTGACCAATTACACTGTTGAGGATGGTTACCCATGTGGCACGTGCTCCAGATGGTATCTAAATATGAAGAAGCCCATTTCTCGCTGAGCAAATCATCTCTCAGGGCAACATTGAATTATGGAATTGCTATATAATGCAATAATGAGAGATGAATAAACAACCTTCATGCATGTTTTTTTTTTTTTTTTTTTTGCTTAGGAACATTTTAAATTTGGATTGCACTTGAGTTATTACTTCCTCCAGCCTTACTCCACCACATAAAAAGGCAGATGAGCCATTTGACATGAATGATGTGGAATGATTCAGTAACTCAGTGTAATGGTTTTGAACTCTACAATAATGACTGAGACGCCATAGAAGCTCCACACCCGTACCATATATATTTTTGCAATAGAATGTGGCCATCTCTCCTAATTGAGTAGTTATTCATGCATGCAAAATGTACTAGGCCTACAAAAAGCATGCTTCAAAAGCAATGTGGTCTACCATAATAACTCACTAAAAGGTATCACTCAACAAGATCCGTGTGTCATTCTCAACAAAAGGACCTAAAAACACTAAGGACATATTTTACATTTGATAAAACACAAAATAAAAATAGTTATGTATTGCTGTTGCAATGTAATATGTTATTTTAAAGTAGTGACACAATAATGCAGTACTATTCCTCAATATGCTTTATATTTGTGAACTATTTGCCCATGAGTTATCATGTGTAAACAAAAAATGCAAAAACAAGGTAAAACAGCATTCCTAATGCCAAGCAAAAAAAACATACTGTATACTGTAGGTCAAATTCTTTTTTTTCTTGAGCTCTGTCCCTTGTATCCTAAGGCTTGCTGCATCAGATCATTTGATCCACAAGGTCTGGCACAGGTTTTACACTGAATGCATTTACTGTTCCAACCCTCCCATTTTATAACCAGGCCTGGAAGAAGCACTGGCTGGGTTGTATGCGATGTAAGGTTGTCTGAGAACCCAACAGTGGGGGCTGGAACCTCATGTCCCTCTGATGCAACCACTGAATAAGTAGAAGTTTGTTGAGTTCTTAAGGCAGAAATACATATTGTCATATGAATTTTCCTATAAGAAAATAATGTAAATGCAGATAATCTGTTCTAGCAACCAATATTACCAATTTCTAACATTATAATCATATTTTCTAACTTTTTTTTTTTTTTAGATTTTATTTAATTTAAATGTTTTTTCAAAATGTTTTCATTGTTTTTATATGCAAAAACATGATTATAGTATTTGCAATTGGTAACATTGGTAATATTTTTGGGTGGCTGGAACAAATTATCTGAATTTCCTGTGGGAAAAATTCGTTTTAAACTTGTATGCCGAGGTTCCACTGTATGTTGTTTATTGTCTGGGTTTGTAAGATCTATGATCAGATGATTTTTATTCTGTTTTTACATACAAAAAAACAACAACATAGAATTAACAGAGGGGGTACTAAACTGTGTGCATGATATTCTCCATATATTCTCCCTTGCCATAAGCCTGGGATCCTTAAATGTCTAATCTATCCCTGGCAATCGTCCACAGACATTTCCTAGCATGCAATATTTGTTCTATTTATTTTATCCGGGAGGAACATCTGATAAAGTGAATGGTGGACGTATACGTTGCACCTCTATAAGGGAAAGAATTCCTTTATTAGTTTGAGAAATTGCGAATAAGATGGAAGGAAATGTGATATCATCCTTGGACAGACCTCAAACCGCTTTATGAGGACACAGGCATGGTGAAATACCAGAGTGTCCTTATACAATTATGAATGTTGGCACATTTCTCCTCACTTCCCCCTTTCAGCACCTGGGACAAGCTTTTCTTAGAGGTCATCCATTAAAGTGATGATATGGGCCAATTACTGATATGTGCAACAGCAGTCCATCAGAGGATATTGCTGCACACATTATTATGTTGGTTCCCCTCTGACCAAGAACGTCTACTGTAGCAATTTTTCCAAAAATACTTCTCCCACGCTGGCTTGTCTTGATCAGATCGAAACCACCTTCATCAATAGATATAAATATGTCAAGTGTTTGCCTGGCCTTGAGCTCTATGACATATATCTAAAATAAGCCCTCAACACAAAAACAGTAAGAGTATCATTGTAATACTTAACATTACTGACTGTGCAGTGCCATTGGGTTTTGAACTTTAGTGCTTAAACACCTTACCTAAACAATAGGATAGAGTTTCTTTACACACTCTCTGGAAACGGGTAAATATACCATTGTCTACTAAGTCTCCTGCAGATTTATACCATTGCTAGCAATAGTCTTGTGAATGGTTGTAATGGTAAACAAAATACACAAGATTATACACAAGAAGTTTTGAAGGCTTTGCTTACTGTAATATACTGTATGATTTAAAAATTCAATTCAGTGGCATTCTTTTGTAGAATTCCAAATCTTACCTGTTGGCTTGCTGGAATATTTGCACAATAGATGCCACTGTTGAGCATGACAGCTTTGACTGCACCCTCAGTCCAGCATTTCTCATTGATAAACCAGCACAAGGGCCCTTTGTGTATAGCTGGTAATGAAAGAAAGGCAAAACACCTGGCTAGCCCCTAGCTAAAAGTGAGCTCAGGTGTGGGTGTTTTTTTTTTTTAATTATTATTATTATTATTTTCTTCTTTTTTCACCATATTTCAATATATTACCATGGAAACCTATGAAAGTGCTGTCTAAATCACTTTTCTACAGTATGTAATTGTGCTCTTAATAATTTTTGTAGCAGTTTTGAAAACAATATGTTAATATATGAAAAAAGTACTCTAGATAAACTGAGTTTTGCTGGTGGTTGTGTGTAAGAGAGAAAAAAAAAACTGAATGAATGCTATTGTCAAATGCAATTTGAGCCAAAGTTTTAAAAAAAATGGTTCACAGTTTAGACCACATACAAGGCTGTTGGGATACCTGTGTGAAGAGTTAAAAAAAAGTTGACAAATCCTTGTAAGCCCTCTCTCACTCACTCATTGTCTATACAGGGTCACGGGGGGGCTTGGAGCCTGTCGCAGGAGACGTCCGGGGTACCAGGGCACACACACATGCTCATTCACACACTATGGGGAGTTATGATAGCCTAATCCACATGTCTTTAGACTGTGGGAGAAAACCGAAGTACACGGAGGAAATCCACCAAGCACAGCCACAACATGTAAAATCCATGCACGCAGACCCCAAGATGGGAATCAGATACTCATTTACAGCTTTCACTTGTCATCTTACTGCCTAGGAAGAAGTTACTTATGAGCTTACATGATTACTAAACCTCATTTGAGCCTTACTGCATGTCTCTCATGCACAAAATGAAACCCCAAAGCTACAACAAGTAACTATGTGCCTCACTCACTGCTAAACGCCTACATAGAGAGGCCCTTAAAAAAGGGAAAGGGGTGCAGGAAAACCCTTGTGTACATATGTGCATTTGAGCATTGTTACTGGACACGAAAATAACTGCTATTTCTGAAGTCAGTGCCATCATAAACAGCCATCTGGCCCCAGTGACTGTGTGTGGATCCTGAGAAAGCACAGTGGCTTACAAATAAACTATTACATGACCATTAATTCCTACTGCCTCTACATGTAGTGATAGTTTAGCCAAAAATGAAATTCCATAATGTCCCCTTGAGCCCAGATCATGGTCTATTTATTCAAAAGAAGACAATGATGAGAAATCAGATTTTTTATGCCATTAATATTATTTGAAATCTCTCCCCCAAAATTTCACCTAAGCAGTCACGATAATAAACACTGTAGTAAATTAGACTTGCCTAAAGATGTTTAAAAAGCTGGCTGGCTTAGTGCACATTCCTCACAAATTGCCTTTTCATTTGCCAAACGTACAGCAATGTTTTGTTAATGCCATGAGTGATTTAAAAATATTGAGACAGAGACTAATGCGGCTAATCAGTAAAAAAAATATTTCCTATTCTAAATGTACAGTATAATTCATTATAAACCGATTCCAATGAGCTGAATTTGCTACTGACGTCTCCCGATTTGAAATCTGATGTCCTTATGGTAGGTACAGATTCTGTTAATTTTTCAAGCGCAGCATCTCCACATCGAGCCGTTAACAATTTAAACTAATTCGTAAAGACATGAAAAAGACTATAAAGTGAATTTTGACACAAGGCGATAGCAAAGTGTTAGCAACATGATAACGTTTCAATAGAGAGCCGTAAATGAGTTTAATGTTGTACCAAGTCCTAAACAAGTGAAAATGAAACTGAATGAAATGCTACTGACTTGAAGCCAAATTACAAATATGCTACCAATTAAGCAAACTATTACCAAAAAAAAATAATTTGGAGGAATGAGATATGTCAAATGCCCAACTATTTAATGATCTTCAGTGAGCTGAAGGTATACACACATACACACACACACACATATGTGTGTGTGTGTGTATGTGTGTATACTGTACTTTTTTGATTAACAATACATTTCTTGTTGTAAATATAAATAAAATTTGAATGTACCTTGTACAATGTGCTTTTATTGTAAATGGAATTTGATGAAACTTTTTAAAAATATATATTATAAAAAATTATCTAATTTATTTTATTCATGTTTTCTAAAGTTTGGAATGAAATGACCAATCCACATCTATTTTAGAAATAAAAATTATATCACATTAACAGAAATGTTTAAATTCGAAACACTGCTTTAATATAATTCAATACATTGATGGAAACATTCCTTCAAGATTTTGCTACATATTGACATGACAACATTACACAGTTGCTGCACACATAATGCTAATCTCTCATTCCATGACATGCCAAAGGTGCGTTTTGGATTGAGATCTGGTGACTGTGGAGGCCATTTGAGTAAAGTGAACTCATTGTCATGTTTAAGAAACCAGTTTAAGATGATTTTAGGTTTGTGACACAGCATTATGCTGTTGGTACTAGTCATCTGTCACGAATGGATGGGCATGGTCAACAACAACACACAGGTCCTAAGGGGCCCATAGTTTGACAGGAAAATATACCCCAAACCATTATACCACTGGTAGTCTAAAGCATCGATGCAAGACATGATGGATCTATGCTCATGTTGTTTATGCCAAATTCTGACCCAGCCAGCTGAATGTTACAGCAGAAATTGAGACTCATCAGACCAGGCAAGGTTTTCCAATCTTCTGTTGTTCTCGTTAAGCCCATACTAATTGTAGCCTCAGTGTCCTGTTTTTAGAAGATAGGAGTAAAACCCAGTCTGGTCTTCTGCTGCTGTAGCCCATCTGCTTCAAGGTTCGATGAGTTCTGTGTTCAGAGATGTTCTTTGGTATACCTCGGTTGTAGCAAGATGTTATTTGAGATACTGTTGCTTTTCTATCAGCTCGAAACCTGTCTGGCCATTCACCTTTGTTGCCCATAGGAAAAGCTGCTTACTTGATATTTTCTGTTTTTCAGACCATTTTCTTGTGTTAGATTCTTGTCCAAGAAAATCCCAGTATATCAGCAGTGTTGGCAATACTCCTGCCAGCACATCTGCCACCAACATCCATGCCACATCGAAAGTCTTAAATCACATTTACATTTACATTTAGGCATTTGGCAGACGCTCTTATCCAGAGCGACTTACAAAAAGTGCTTTCTTCCTTTCTTCTTTAAACTTTGACATATTGTCTTGGCCATGTCTACATAACTAAATGCATTGATTTGCAGTAATGTGATTAGCTCATTAGATATTTGCATTATTTATTTATTTATTTATTTATTTATTTATTTATTTATATTTGTGTGATGGCCAATAATCGTATATAGTGAAAAATATGCAAATATTGACCATCCATATTTGGTTGTGAAGTTTCTTTATTTAGTTTTGTATTGGAACCATAAGGCTAAAGAAACTTCAGCTTTGCAATTAAAAAGAAAGAAAGAATGAAAGAAAGAATACTATATACAATACATTTGTACCATATTCAGAGAAAATTGTTTCCCTCAATAACACCACAAAATAAACTAATTCCTGTATTTTCTAATGTACAGAAATATTTAACCTCATTGGTATACTCAAGAACTCAGCCGCAAGAAGTACAATCCGCAATCCCTCCACAATTAATATTGTCAATAATAATAATAATAATAATAATAATAATAATAATAATAATAATAATAATAATAATAATAATAAATTCTTCTTACTCAGTACAAAAAAAAATCTAAAATGTCTAAACTGATCAGTTTTGGTCTAATGATCACATTATGATGGTTCTCTGTAAGGAAACAACATATGCTAATAGGTCAACTGTAAATGAATAGAGTACAAACATCTGGACCTGGTTATCTGGTTTTACTATGTGAAAATAGAAGTGGAGGGAAAAAATGGGCACAAAGCGGAGAATGTATTTATTTATTTATTTATTTATTCTAGTTTAAGTGTCAAGATGATGAATTAAGTGTCAGAAAATCCCAATGTGGCATATTTCAGATTTTCATAACATAAACTGGATCAAAGAAAAAAAAATGCTCAATGTAAAAAATGTAAAGAAAAAATAAAGGTAGAATAAGTACATTTAAAACTCTGGTACCATTCATAGGATAATAATATTATAGAATCATGACCAGGAAATGTGCAAATAATTGCTATGAATCAACTATGAAGTACTATGAAATCAAGCATTGAATGATAAAAAGATTTTTAATGACCTGAAAGCAGAGAGGGAATATAATAAAATAAAAGGAAAGCAAGACACAATTATGCTTCACATTTCATTAATTCATTCATTATGCCACTAGTTTATAACCACCATTTATTACAACCATGGTGAGAAGAAAAGCATCTTAAGCTACTGTATGTTGACATTATGTACTAAAGTGACTCAATTCTGATTTTCACCATGGATGTGACACAGATCAGATTCATTCATTAATTCATTAATAAATTTATTTATTTATTTATTTATTTATTTATTTATTTATTCATTCATTTATTTGTTTTGGGATCTGAGTCACTTTCATATGTGATCCTAGATCAGATATATATCTAATACCAAGTCATTTAACATGAATGAGAACAGGTAGATTGAAATTCATGTGAACTTTACCTCTGTGCATGCGTCAGGTGCTCGCTAATGCCAGTCAGCACCAGCAGGATGGGCGTTTCACTGAAGTGCTAGCAATATCTGCTAAAACAGCTAAAGTGAGCTGCCTGGCTTTCTTTCTTCTTCCGAACTTCAACAAATACAGCCAACTAACTGCTTGCCATCATTCAGAGCAAAATCTCAGGTAGATTTTTACTAAAATTGCAGCTCTTCATTGAAATGATTGAATAGTAGTACAAATGTTATGTGTTCAGTCAGAAATGTTGAACTTTGAGATGGGTGGGCTACAGCTACAGAAAAAAATTAAAAATAAAAATATCATCCGCCAACAGTATTGTCTGAATGGATATCATGAATCATTAAGTGCACAAGAGTTCCTATTAAAGTGGCCAGAGAGTGAATACAAGTGTATGATTAAAGGCTGCTTACACGAAAGTATGCACACAAACCCTAAAATATTCCCACATACACAGGAAAAAGACAAGAACAAAACGTTGAGCCTTTGACTTCTTGATCAATGAGGTAACTGGTATAGAAACATCTGTTGCTTTTGACTAGGTATACAAAATCCATGTTCCCCATCGGTTCTGATATAATTCCTCTGAACACTGATTCTGCTGTAATGATCTATGCGTTGTGATAGTAAGTAACTGAAGCAGTGAGCCAATTCCTTCCACGGTTCTCTCGTCATCCCTTTTAAGTTCCTCCCAGTGAAACCTGTAGTAGATTCTTAATCAGGCACTTTCGGTTTCTAAATATCTTATACAGTACATTTCTTATGTCTATACCCTAAGCTTGTCCGCTGTGTTTGTTTGCTTTGGTGTAACTCTACTCTCTAATTCATTCTGACACAAACCATTTGCGGTGCTCCTGGTGCACTTGGTGATCAGATTCTTATCTCATCTTTGTTGAGGAAGACACATCTGGAAGTAATATCACAGCTGGTAATCACGCAGCCTCACCGCCTTTGCAAATAAGTCAATTATGAAAAATATGCACAAGCGTTTCTGTGACCGTACATGGCTTCCCACTGGCAACAGAACAATCCTGGAAGATGAGAGTACAATTCTGAGTCAGCTCAATCACATTCCTATTATTTTACTCTGAGAATGTCAACAGACACAGCCATAATTATATCTTGCTGCTGAAACACACTCAAAGACATTGAAGATTATCGGAATCCGGCAACATGACACATCGAGTACCCACACATGTGCTTCCTTGTGTACATCTACTCAGAAGACAATGCCATCTAGAGATGCAGCACTACTGAAAGCAGTGCTTTGATCAAACTCTTCAAAACTCATTACTACTTTGTGATAAGCAGTCTGAATCAGTCCATTCCTTTAAAAGGTAAAACAAGACACCCAGTAGTTCTGCAGTCACAGGACAGAGTTTTGTACAGGGGCGTGATAACCTTTTGAAACAAGTGGATGATCATGGTTTCTATTGTTATAACAGCATCTGAGATATTGGGTCTTGCTTTGCAATGATGGATAGCATAGAAGTGCATCATGGTTAGAAGTAAAGAAGGTTATTGGTGTCATGCTTTTGCACCACTTAGGCTGATTTTATTTGGTGTAATCTTGGACCAGTGTAGTAAAAGTTTGTAAAAGTTGTTTTGCTCTTTCTGTACTTAGCTATAAATAAATTCATAATCCAACAGAGCTTTAATCCGTTTCTCCTTCCAATCTTGCAAAAAAAAAAAAGTTCTCAGGTACCAAAAATAGCCCAAACATAATCCAACAAGAGAAAAAAAAGACGCAGTGAGTCATCACTTCCTGGATGCTGGAGCAAGAAAAAGGGGGGGTGGGGTGTTGGGAAGCCATGGCCAAAAAGGACGCACGAATGAAGATTTCACATTTCAATAGCACTTGGAATGCTTTAGCAGGTGAGTGGCTTTTCTTAAAATAGCTTTTTCTTCATGCATGAGCCCTCCTGGATGAAATGAAATCAACCGAAAATTGAAAGAGAAAAATCATGATATAACAAATTGACATATTAAAGATGAACCATTGGGTATGAGGGAAACAAGTTCATATAAAATATTGATAAAGATAAATTATAAATATTGATAAAGATAAATTATATAAAAAACAAATCATTCTAAAAGCAAAAAAAAAAAAATTTTTTTTTTTTCAGATATTCTTTATCACAATGCCCTTCTCTGCTTCTTGCTGGATATCCAGTAAACTGTTTGGACACCTCTATTGAACTCATTGATCCAACCCTTAATCGATTAGTGCATTTAGGTCAGGTATGTGGGCAGGCCGTTCCATTCTTCTTCCTCTCCAAATGTCCCCTTAAAAGAACGTGTGTGGGATAGAAAAGGAAAAAAAGACTAAAGAAAATCCTACCTAGACACCTGCTTCCCCTTCCTGACAGCTGAGCCTTCTTCAAATCAAATCCACCGTAAATGATTTATAGCATGCCCCTATATGTACTGTATCTTTATATCTATATAATGATGTGTGACCTTAATCGATGTGTGTGACCTTAATTAAGATTTAACTTACCTTTATATAGTAGACTTATTGAGGAAATGTATTTTCAAAGGCAGTATGTGAATCATTTAGCCCTGTCATCATTTAGACATAAATCCTCATCCTGACTTAGTATTACTATGTAGTTCCATTCAATTTACTTTTAAATTCATCTTTATATGGGGAACGTTTTCGTTCTGCCTTCTCCTGGCCGTCCAGGAGCTCCTTTAATGGCTAAAATGACTTTATGTGGCAATAACTTCCAGCCAAGTTCCTGTGTACAGATGCATCTCCTCCGCAAAGTGGAGACAAGATGTCTGTTGATTTTCAAATCAACACTCTACTCTCTGCACTACTGCAGTGGGCTCCAAGCCACTCCGCATTATCATTCATGGACATATGGTTTTAATGGTTTTATGGCATCATTCATAAAAATAAAAAAAAAACATTCAACATAAGTCCTGGTTCGACTTGAATGGTCCTTGTAATATTAAAGTTTTTTTTTTCAACAATCAGGGTTCAAGCTTAATGGATTAACAAACACTTTTCAAAACATATGGTTTCAAAGAGTGTAATGATTACAGTATGCAGTGCATATAGAAAAAAATCACTCCAACTTGAAAATAATCACATTTTGTTACATTTTGAAATGAAGACAGACACAGTTTTTGCTTTATCTAGCTGTATTTACTCTTTTAACATCCGAGGGAAAGATATAACACCAAAATGGCAGAAGAAATGCAAAATAAAAAAACAGAGTCACTGTTTTGGAAAGGATAACCACCCCCACCCCTCTGAAAACTAATTGTTAACTCAATCAGGTGAAGCTAATCACCTTCTTAATGGGACACAAAGCTTTGCATATCTTAACTTTGCAATATTTGCCCAATCTTCCTTGTAGCTTTGCTCTTAGGACTGAACTTAAATTTGATGGTGACACAGTTCAAAGACATGCAGTGTAGAGTGACTGGTATTCCAAATTGCCCATAGTGTGTGTGTGTGTGTGTGTGTGTGTGTGTGTGTGTGTGTGTGTGTGTGTGTGTGTGTGTGTGTGTGGAGGGGGTGGGTCTGCAAATGGTTGGCTCTGCATCCAGTATTCCGCCTTGTGCCCCCATATTCCGTGGAATAAGCTCCAGGCATCCTCATCCAGGATAAGCGCCATAGACAATGGATGGATGGACGGATTTGTAAATGTAATGTCAGTGGGATACAGATGGCAGCCCAGTCATGGAATCACTCACTATTAATAAATACATATAATAAATTACAAAAAAAACACACATAAAAACACAGATTTACACAGACCATGGTCAATCAAATTTCATCTAGTCAAAACTGTGCAGGAGTTTAATCACTGGTAATACTACTGGTGACAAGCTGTGCTTAGGCTATCTAATGTAGCCTGACTGCAGAGGTACAGATTAGGGCAGTGCAAAGAGATGACAGACGACAGATGGCAGAATGGAGCGAAATAACCTGAAGCTGATCCCAGTCAGGAAAATCTCAACACGCTTAAACACCACAGCCCTCCTCCATGTGTTAATCCAAACTCCCAGTGGCAAAGGAGATCACAGAGCAAGTGAATAAGTCGTGAAGTTGAGATACTCATTAGACTGCAATTCAATTATAAGGTGAGCAGAAAGACATATGGTGCATTTGCATTATCGGGCATGAGGAGGCCATGAGGACATTACCTCATGCTCAATTTCTTGTCTCGAGAAACCGTACAAGCAAGAATAATTTGAATTCCGTACTCTAGGGCCGAAGAAGTGGATTGATCCTCTAATCCTCCTTCACAGACTGCACCATATTTTTCATCTTATTTTGAGGTTTAGCACAAAAATAGCCTCTTTTGGCAGGTTTTAACATTTGCAAGGGTATTAACAACCCCTGGCAAGATTTACTGAACAACCCTGAAATCACTCAGGAAACTGGTGAGGCAACAAAATGCTACTTTCTAATAAGAACTTGTTTTATTCCGTAAGATACAGTATAATTTATTAGGAAGATGATTAGACTCTATTCAATTAGCAAAAGTGAAACACAAGGAAAGTTATACAAATGAGTAGTGTGAGCACTTAGAATTGAAATGTCGGTACTGAACATATACTTAGAATGTTATTTATTTTCATTATTCTTTCAACGAATTGCAGCAGTAAAATGGTGCGTCTCCTTGTTGCCCCAGTACATATCACAGCACCACTTAATTCCCCTGGGCTGATAAAGTGAACAAAAGCTGCTGCTTACATTATCTCAGCCTGAGCGTTGTATAACTGCTTGATTCACAGTCAGAAATCACTTTAAACAGGAAATGCTCAAGCCAATTTTTCACAGGCTTAAAAGCCAAATTCTGCTCAAATCCTTTAAAGAACTATCACAAGGTTATAATTTAGCTCATGAATGACAGTGTTCTCTTATTCAACCATTCCACCTTGTAAACACTTTTCCTTTTTATTTTATTTTATAGAGTTTATGGATTATATCAGCATTATGAAGAGGTTAGGATTATTGTAGGACGAGTATGATTTTGTGTTTCAATATGCATTTGTTGAGCAAATGCTGTTTTGTGTGCTGTTTTTACAGTATGTTTATATCTTCCTTGAGTCATCATCGAAAATACAAGGGGTAAACATCATATGGTGAAGATACATCAATGTCCAACGGAGGATTCACTTATTCGTCAGGGGTCCAGGGACAACCAAGAAAGGTGGGTGAAATGCAGTAATGGCAAGGAAGTTCTAACTGGTAAGATGCTTATTCATAAGACACTGAAAGGACTTTTCAAGTCAACCCAGAAAACCACTGGTACCAGTCAGTAGGCTATAAACATTGAGTACTGGAGTGTAGAAGGGAACTGGGCCTTAGCATGACAGTTCTTCCAAGTATCATGCTAGCTAAGGGGACAGGTTTGGGTTTCACAAAAATAGCATGGACATGGTGGGAATCCTTGTCAAGCAGTGGCATAGATGTGTCTCTGGTCTTACCCCTCCAGGGTCAAGGATTTGATTCCCGCCTCCAGGGTTCTGGGTGCGTGGAGATTGCATGTTCTTCTGGTAGACTGTAAACCCGATTAAGTTGGCAAAACTCAAAATATTTGAGGTAATCAGTTACATCAAATTGTTTAAGTAATGATGTTTCCAATTTTAAGTAAACAGAACTATCAGTTTTTGAGTTTGTTGAACTTGTGCAAATCAAAAAATTTTTAGCTGTCATGAATTCAGGTGCGAGGCATAAATGCAGCGGTCCAGGTTTTAAAGGAAACAATGTTTATTTAAATGAACAAAAACAGGGAAATTAACAAAACAAATCGACTTTAATAATAAAATGAAACCAAAACACGTATAAAGACACGAACTAAACATACAGACATTTACGAGTATTTATCAACAGATGCAAGACAAATAACTAAACTCAAAACAACCTATTTATAAAAAAACTAATAATCAACTCGGTTCAGGTGAGCGCCCCACGTCACCTGACCGAGGTGCATAATGGGAAATGAAGTGAAAACAAAAGAAACTACAAACAAAATCACAGGGCGCTTTGGCGCCCTCTAGGGGTTATCCCTGACATTAGCAGACCATCCAGCCCAGGAATTGAACCCAGGCCTTCCATGTGGCAGGCAAAACACTTACCACTGCACCACAAAAAGGTCTATTAATTTGACCTGATTGCAATTATTTAAGTTAACAGTGCTCAATGTGTTTAATTAGGGTTTACAGTGTACTTGGTGTGTTTTTTGCATTCACCCTGGTTTCCAAAGACATGCAAATTAGTCTAATTGATGTTTCCTAATTCCCTGTAGTGTGTGAGTGAGCGTGTCCGTCCTTGTGTGTGCTTGGGTTGGCACCCTGTCCAAGGTACTGTATACACTGCCTCATACCCCAAGTCCCCTGGAGAAGGAGAGACTTCCTGAGGAACCTCAGTTTCCTTAATTTTGAAACCTTAAGCAAACGGATGTGCATAAGCGATATTTTTTCTACTAGCAAGTGTCCAGGAAACCTATTCGGGAAGTTAAAAAAAATCTCAACTATTTAATCTTTCAGAAAGATTTTTTTTCTAGGAACACTGTTGTGGCACAACATATAACACTGCCTCATCACATCTCAAGGGTTCCCCTGTTTCTTCCTCAGCTGGGCTTATTGTCTGTGGAGAGTTTCAAATGTTCTCATTGTGCCTGTGTGGGTTTCTTCTCCACTTTCTTCCCAGCTGCCAAAAACATGCCTGATTTGTTGCTGTGCCTTATACAGGACTGGCTTCCTATTCAGGACTTTTGGGGACATCTCACCCCAGTAGCTCAGCAGCTGAGAACAATAACACTGTGTGAGTAAGAAAAATGTAAGTAAGATAATTTCTATAAAATATATTTCATTTTTGAATACATTTTAACTTGATAAACGACTGAAGTCTTGAAAAATGTGCATATACGCTTTGCCTGCATTTGTCACTCTTTGTCACATGATCACAACTGAGCCAGTGGTTCTTCTCTCTCTCTCTCTCTCTCTCTCTCTCTCTCTCTTTCTCTCGCTGTGGGATTGTGGGTAATCATCTCTCATGCTCTGTCTCAGTGCGTGTGCGCACGTCATACAGTCAACATCTGTGCGCGTGTGTGCTGTTTACTATAACATTGTGGGCCTGGACTCTATCCCAGGAAGCTTAGGGCACAAGGTGGTGTACACCCTGGACAGAGTGCCAATCCATCACAGGACACACATACAGTACATACACTCACTCACACACTCATTCACACACTATGGGCAATTTGGGAACACCAATTAGACTAATCTGCATGTCTTTGGACTGTGGGAGGAAACCGGAGTACCCGGAGGAAACCCACCAAGCACGGGGAGAACATGCAAACTCCATGCACACAGAGACAGGAATCGAGCCTGGTCGGGTCCCTGGAGGCGCAAGGCGACAGTGCTAACCACTACATCACCGCACCGCCACTACAAAGTAATATTTTTCAAAACCTAATGGATCCGACTGGGCTTAGAGTCAAAAATCGTCTGCAGTACTCTGGCGTTACTCATTCAACCCCTGATTGTTTAATGAACATCATGTAGAGAAGACAGTTTCTTGACTGCTCCTGCCTTCTTCAACATTGTCCAACAGTGGAGATGACCCAGACTATGGCTCCAGAAGCTGAATATCATTGTTACTTAGACGGATTTTCACCATTTTTTTAGGAACTACTATATAATGCCTGCTATATGGGCCCCATTAAGGAAAAAAGGTAATTAGCCAGTTGCAGTACGCAAGATCAATCTGTTTAACGACATCACATGCCCGTGAAATCCTCTAGAATTCCCATCTCAACACATCAGAAAAATGCATCCACTTCCTTTCAAAACATACTACTATTTTGGTATACTGTAACAGGCAACGTTAAACACAGTTAAACCACAAATTTGTGGATGGCAGATGAGGTGATGCTAACCTAACCACACTATAACCATACTGTATATCATCTGATTAACAGTGGTCTGTCCGCACCGTAATCTTGATGAAAACAAATCTAATCTCTTTCGGTGTTATTGCTAAAGCTGCTATTTTATATTTGTCTCATTATCTCCCGTGTTCGCAGCGTTCTAATTTCTCACACACAGCTGTTCATATCCTCCCTGTCATGGTTTTCCATATAAGCTTGATGATTTTTTTCAAATGTCTCATCAGTTGTACTATCAGTTGTTTTGATGGTCAGTGACCTCTGGGTCTAAACATTATGAAGGGAAAGGTGTGAGGGGAACAATAGTTCGATTACAGTGAGCTCTAATTATTCTTTTTTTCTTCCTTTTTATTATCTTCAGCTGGTCAGCTTTTGCAGCCTGTACGGGTACAGTATCTACCTTTAGCTTTCAATCTTAATTAATATATAATGGATTATTTTGTCATGTATCCTTATTGACATCCACCAGCATTCTCTTAAGATCTTTTTTTTTTTTATTATTATTATTATTATTATTATTTATGGCTGTCTAAAACCAAAGGCTGCATTTACCGTACAATGACATTCAATGTCAATTCAACTCTAACCTGGAGAAAATAGCCAAGCTACTGTATATAACTCTAGACATGAGGTTTTTTTTTTTTTCTTTTTTTTTTTTTTTTTTGCGGAATGGATCACCTACTGTTGAGATGAGATATATAACACATTTATGTACGTAAAGTGCTAGCAAAGACATTTGTATCCTTACCATGAACCTAATTTCCTAATGTGTCTGTAGGGACATGTATGTCTCATGTATAGTTTTTTTTTCAAGAATCCAACTTAAATGCAAATCATTTTATGTATTTTATTTTATTTATTTATTTTTTTTAATAAAAAAGCTTCCAACCATGGAAGTGCAGCAATTAGACGTAAATGCTGAGAGTTCGATTTCCACAAAGGGTTACTGACATTAAATATGCCCCAAAGAAAATAGGAGAAATAACCACGGTGGATAGTAATTGCTTCATAATTTCATTTTGAGCTATAAAATCAATAACAACATTTCAATATAAACTCATATAGAGAGAGAGAAAGGGGGGGGGGGGTTAAATGGGGAAATGACATGATCAAATGACGAATTATAGGATATATACAGTACAGACCAAAAGTTTGGACACACCTTCTCATTCAAAGAGGTTGAATTTGTATTATGGCAAGAAAAAAGCAGCTGTGAAGAAAAAAAATCATTACTCTAAGAAATGAAGGTCAGTCAGTCCGAAAAGTGTCCCCAAGTGCAGTCACAAAAATCATCAAGCGCTACAAAGAAACTGGCTCACATGCGGACCACCCCAGGAAAGGAAGACCAAGAGTCGCTTCTGCTGCGGAGGATAAGTTCATCCGAGTCACCAGCCTCAGAAATCGCAGGTTAACAGCAGCTCAGATCAGAGAGCAGGTCAATGCCACACAGAGTTCTAGCAGCAGACACGTCTCTAGAACAACTGTTAAGAGGAGACTGTGTGAATCAGGCCTTCATGGTAGAAGATCTGCTAGGAAACCACTGCTAAGGACAGGCAACAAGCAGAAGAGACGCGTTTGGGCTAAAGAACACAATAAAGAACACAAGAAAGAAAACTCTTTGAATGAGAAGGTATGTCCAAACTTTTGGTCTGTACTGTATATATATTGATCATTGATCATATTAATGCAATTACTTTTACTGCCCTACCTTTCTTATTTTTGGTGTTCCAATGGGAAGGCAAATTGGACAAAAAAATGTCTGCCCCATGAAGGCCCAATCTCACAACTAGACTTGAAGGATCTGCTGCTTATCCATGAATGCTTGGTTGCATCTTGAAGTTTATATCCATAAACTTTTTTCTTGACTGCTCCTGTCTTCTTCTCCCTTCTCCACCAATGTTCTATTATTTCTCAGCAGCAATCTCATTTCCCCTCTTGTCTGTTCTAACCACTCAGTATCCATCACCAGTATAATCATCATCTGCACTTGTTTCTCACTGGTTCATGCCTTAAGTTAGACGCTCATTGTGTTTGAACATTTCTATGAAACTCCTCAGATACAGAGACTGGACTGAACATGAGAGCCAAAAAAATCCTTTAGGAATCCTGGAGAACTATTCCCATAAAAAATACAAGAAAGTCTGGCTCTTTAAAAGCAAAACATGAAGAAATGAGAAAGGGCTCAAGACTTGCACAATACTGTATTTTTTAACATTATTTTCTCCTAAGCATTTTCCCATGACATCTTTGCAGTTGTGCACATTTGTCTCTACTGTGACCTGCAGTCCAATGTCTACAGTGGTGTTTCACACTGTTAAAAAATACTGCCTGCTTAAAGAGCAATTGTATTAGACATCAAGCTCATGAAGATGTTATTCCTTTTTAAAATATACATTATAAGTTATGATTAAACTAATAACCAAGGTAAAACCATTGGAACTCATTAATTAAGTTAAGTATTAATTTGTATAAAAAATTCATATGAGCTATTATACAAGATATGGTTCACAGAGATCCTATAGATCGGAAAAGTAATTTTACTAATGCTGTTGAGTCTAGAATCCAGAGGCGTCATAAAGATCAGAATTTTCTAATGTGTCTGTAGGACTCTAAAATAAATTATGCCTTATACATTGTTTTTTCAAGAATCCAACTTAAATGCAAATCATTTCAATGTTTTTTAAAGAAACTTTCCAACCATGGAGGATGGAAGTGCAGCAATTAGACATAAATGCTGAGAGATCGATTTCCCCAAAGGGTTACTGATATTAAATATGCACCATAGAAAATGGGAGAAATAACCACTGTGGATAGTAATTGATTTATAATTTCATTTTGAGCTGTGAAATCAATAACAACGTTTAAATACATGCTTATAAGAAAAGAAAAAAATAGGATTGATAATTGATCTTGTAATTTCTCCCTTTAATCTTTCAATATAATGCAATTACTTTTACTGCTTCTAAGCCCCTTTTTCATTTTGATGTTCCAATAGGAAGATAATTAAAAATTAGACTTTAAGGATGCCACAGTGAACCTTCAAAGGTCTTTTGACAGAAATATTGAACTTTCTTTCACACTCTCATCTCTCATTTTCATCACTACTCACTCTTATATGTAAACATACTGAGCAGAAATTTTGCAACCACTTGAAGATCTTGCTATACCTTTAAAAATGAATTCCAGTTTGGCTGCACTCAGCTCATCTAAATCAACTGGAGACACACAGGTCACTAACACGCAGATAAACATTTAACACACACTGTATGTACAGTACTTAACTTACAGTATATATAAAATGATGGCCAAAAGTATTGAGAAAAAAGTGAAATTTAATGCTTTTAATAGCCTTTTTTTATAATGACAATCAAGGTATTAATAATATTTTGTTATTATGCAATGAAATTGCTGTATGACATACAACAAACAATATTTAGTACAAAGTATTTTATTCTTTAAAACCTGCTGAATCCAACCGGGCATATAGTCCAAAAGACGTCTGCAGTACTCTGGTGCCACTCATTCAATCCCTGATTGGTTACTGAAGATCATGTAGAGAAGACGGTTTCTTGACTGCTCCTGCCTTCTTCAGCATCATCCACCAATGTTCTATTATTTCTCAGCAGCAACCTCATTTCCCCTCTTGTCTGTTCTAACCACTCAGGATCCATCACCAGTATAATGATCATCTGCACTTGTTTCTCACTGGTTCATGCTTTAAGTTAGATGCCCATTGTGTTTGAACATTTTTCCGAAACTCCTCAGATACAGAGACTGGACTGAACATGAGAGCCAAAAAAATCCTCTAGGAATCCTGGAGAACTATTCCTCCAGACTACATAAAAAAAATACAAGAAAGTCTGACTCTTTAAAAGCAAAATATGAAGAAATGAAAAAGGGCTCAAGACTTGCACAATATTTTAACATTATTTTCCCCTAAGCATTTTCCCATGACATCTTTGCACTTGTCTCTAATGTGACGTGCAGTCCAATGTCTACAGTGGTGTTTCACACCGTAAAAAAAAATTCTGCCTGTTTAAAGAGCAATTGCATTAGACATCAAGCTCATGGAGATGTTATTCCTTTTTAAAATATAAATCATAAGTTATGAGTCAAAAAGACGTCTGCAGTACTCTGGTGTCACTCACTCAATCCCTGAAGATCATGTAGGAAAGATGATTTCTTGACTACCTTCTTCACCATTGTCCAACAGTGTTCTATCGGCTTTAGGTCTGCAGATGACCCAGGCCATGGCTCCAGAAGTGGAATACCATCGTCACATAGACAGATTTTCACCAGTTTTATACCAACTATAATGTGTGGTATATGTTGTCTTAATACTTTTGGGCAACACTGTAAGTGTGAGACAGCTGTGCTCATTAGCACTGTTGCCTTGCACCTCACACCTCAATCGAATCTCACCTCGGGTCTGTGTGTGTGGAGTTTGCATGTTCTCCCCACGCAAGAACAGAGGGTTTTCTCTGGGTTTTAGTTTTTTTTTTTGGTCAACATCGTTACAGTTCAGTGACTTTTAATCACGTTCTGTATATACAATTCAGCTGCAGGAAACACTTTATCCTGGTCAAGGTCGCTGAGGCATCTGGAGCCTATTCATACTGTAGTTCACACACAGGTCGCAGTAACACTTAAACATAGGCAAACTCTGCAGCAGAAATTTTTTAGTAGATGGAAAGACACCAAAAGACTCACACTGACTTTTCATCAACGTGCTGATCTTTTGAGTCTGCTTCCTTTCATGTTTTATTTCCTCATGTTGTTTTAGGGAGTTTTTCCAACCCACTAGATTGAAAATTTAGTGGTTTCATTTAAATTTTGTTCTCCCCTTTAACCTGAGCAAAAATAAAGAAAGAAAGAAAGAAAGAAAGAAAGAAAGAAAGAAAGAAAGAAAATTAATAAAATAAAATAAAAGTGTATAACATACTGTACATGCCATTATAAGGTTTAACTTAATATTTGTACAAACCATATCAGTACTATCCATTCATCCAGGAACTTCTAAAGTCCATCTAGGGACCATGGAGGCCAGTGGTTACCACTGTATTTATTCCCTTTTTTTTTCTTTTTTATGAATATGGTAGCACCTCCAGTCAACATTCACACTCACTATAGGCAATTTGGGAATGCCAGTTAACCTAATCTGCAAGTTTTTAGACTGTGGAAAGAAACCGGAGTTCCCAGAGGAAACCCACCCACCACGGGGAAAAGAAGCAAACTCCATGCACACAGACCTGGAGCGGGAATCGAACCCAGACCCTGGAGGTGCAAGGCGACAATGTTAATCACTAAGCCACGTGTTAAAGCTAAAACTAATCGGATCAGCTTTAACGTAACTAGTGATATTATTGTTTCAGGTTGAAGTTCACGTACAGTACATGTCTGTCTTTCTGTACGGCAGAATTCTCTGCCTCACTTCTTAATACAAAGAAATGTAATTTTGTAAGGTTGAGTTTCTTGCGCCTTGTTTTTACGCTAAGTTGTAATTCTTCCATCATCAGCCAAATACACTCCCCGTTTAAAGTAGATTATTAAATCGGGCACATGACCGTTCATAACATTACTTTTACTTAACATTTTAATTTGAGGGCATAACTGGCAATCTGGCACAAAACCTATATGAAATGTAAAGATCTCATTGAAAGAGCGAGTTCTGACCAATGTACTGTATAGACAAAAACAATTTTTTTAAAATTTGGATTATAACTAATTTCATAATCCAATTATGTAATTATATCACCATATATGACACAAACATCCAGATTCATAGGAGCTAGAAAATCACTTTGTGTAAAGATCTAGGTATCTTCACTCTTTATTTTGATACACTGCAAAGAAGTAGCAAAAAATTCACCTCTGAATTACTTTCTATTTTTTGACACAGACAAAAGTAGATGAAATAGATCACAGCTTCCACGAGGCATAGCTCATACTATATCCGGCGTGGGCTGTTTTCCCAGAGGGATTTCTCATGTGGCATTCCAATGCAGAATGGCACAGGAATTTTTATTTATTTTTTTTTTTTTTAAATGAGCACAGGAATGCATCAAAGGTTAAAAAGGATCCTCAGATGAAGAGCAAAAACCAGGAATCAGTTGTATAATTCACTAGTAGGCTACATCCTTGTGGCATCTCCAGCTCAGTAAGGTGCATAGTGTCTAACAGGCCAAAAACGAATTAACCCGACAGTTCACAGCAGTCTGGTGCTGAACAAGAAGCCCAGGATCTTCAGTTTTAACTGGCTCCAGGATGTTTGACAGTATATCTGTGTTTGTTCATGGTCTCATTGGCACCCACGCCAGCTTCATGACACTAATACATAAAGCATCCCACGCCCTGAGGAAACAACACAAAAGGAGCTGTCAATTAAAACCCATGGTTGATGCGCCTTCCTCCATACATGTGCTAGAAGATGGAGAAGAGATGAGTAAAAAGAAAAGGACTAAGAGGAGGAGGAAAGGAGAGGACAGAATGGCAGAAGGGGAAACAACATAAGCATGGACTCTCAAGTGGATTATAAATAGCAATTCAGTAGCAATCAAGAATCAGCAAAAGTGTATAGATTTTATATTATTTAGTCATATACAGTATATAACATGATATTTGTAATACTCTTCTGTAGCATTTTTTTTAATGAAGCAAGATAAAAACACAAAAGCATAGTACTGTGAAGAGTCTTGAACCATCCATCATTTCTTCATAATAAATTTAATTAAATGTTGTTTAAATTAAAGAAATTGGAACAAATGTTTTATTGTGACAGTCTGCACAAAAGTGTCTAAATATACATTTTAAAAAAAATTGGTTGTTTATGTAACAACCTGAGCAGCATGTCTCATTTCCCCTCTCGTCTGTTCCAACCACTCAGCATTCAGCAGCACCAGTGTATCACCAGCCTGATCATCTGTCATCATCTGCACCTGTTTCTCACTGGTTCATGCCTTAAGGTAGATGTGTTCTATGCTTGAATGATTCAAGGTGTGGCTTAACAAACAAAATAATTTCTTTGAAACTGCTCAGGTACAGGGACTGGACTGAAAATAAGAGCCAAAAAGTCATTTCTTTCCTTTGGAACTTTGGCTCTTTGGAAGTAAAATATGAAGAAATGAGGCAAGGCTCAAGACTTTTGAACAGTAACTGTATTTTTCTAATATTATTTTCCACTAAGCATTTTCCCCTGACATCTGTGCAGTTGTGCATACTTTTCTCTACTGTGAAAGTCAGCTAACTTTGAGAGTTCATGCATTCCAATTTTGTTGTAGACAGCATGGGCGTGACCTGCAGTCCAATACCTACAGTGATGTTTCAGATTGTTCAAATTCTGCCTGCTTAAGGAGCAATTGCAGTTGATATCAGGCATTGCAGTTGATTGATCAGCTCATGAAGATGTTATCCCTTTATCAAATTATGTGTTCTAAGTTATGATTAAACTATAATGGAAAACCATTGGAACACTTTAATCAAACTGACTACAAATTCACATGAAGAATGTTCATGAGCTTCTACAGAAGACATGATTCATATTCACAGAGTTCCTGTAAATCCAAAAATAATCGTACTCTTGCTCTAGGTGTAAAAACTTATGCACATGACTAGGTTTACTAGGTTTATAAACTTCCAGTCATATCATTTACTTTTTGATGTATGGATTATGCTGTCAAATTTACAGTTTAAAATTAAATTGCATATTTCTTACAATCACATACATTATTTTTTTAATCCATGTTTAAATGTATTTGTATTTTTTTTTCATGTTAATGACATTAAGAAATATTATATTAAATATAAACAATAAAGGCAATATTGCCAAGGCAATTCCAGTCAAATAAACAATCTAGTCATTCAATTAAGAGGAAATGCATATAAATCTGCTGGTCTGGGCAGATGGTATCCGTAAGC
>JAAGKR010003289.1:0-76974 GCA_011419295.1 Clarias macrocephalus
ACCTCCTTCACTGGGACTAAAGCACAAAAGACACACCTCCTTCAGTAGGACTAAAGCACAGAGGACACACCTCCTTCCCTGGGACTAAAACACAGAGGCCACACCTCCTTCACTGGGACTAAAACACAGAGGCCACACCTCCTTCACTAGGACTAAACCACAGAGGACACACCTCCTTCCCTGGGACTAAAACACAGAGGCCACACCTCCTTCACTGGGACTAAAACACAGAGGCCACACCTCCTTCATTGGGACTGAGGCACCAAAGCCGCACCTTCTCCATTAAGACTTAAGCACAGAGGACACACCTCCTCCACTGGGACTAAAGCACAAAAGACACACCTCCTTCAGTAGGACTAAAGCACAGAGGCCACACCTCCTTCAGTAGGACTAAAGCACAGAGGCCACACCTTCTCCACTGGAACTAAAGCAAAAAGGATACTGGATCCTACCTCCGTAGGATTAAAGCCCAGAGGCCACATCTCCACTGGGACTAAAACACAGAGGCCACACCTCCTTCATTGGGACTGAGGCACCAAAGCCGCACCTTCTCCATTAAGACTTAAGCACAGAGGACACACCTCCTCCACTGGGACTAAAGCACAAAAGACACACCTCCTTCAGTAGGACTAAAGCACAGAGGCCACACCTCCTTCAGTAGGACTAAAGCACAGAGGCCACACCTTCTCCACTGGAACTAAAGCAAAAAGGATACTGGATCCTACCTCCGTAGGATTAAAGCCCAGAGGCCACATCTCCACTGGGACTAAAACACAGAGGCCACACCTCCTTCATTGGGACTGAGGCACCAAAGCCGCACCTTCTCCATTAAGACTTAAGCACAGAGGACACACCTCCTCCACTGGGACTAAAGCACAAAAGACACACCTCCTTCAGTAGGACTAAAGCACAGAGGCCACACCTCCTTCAGTAGGACTAAAGCACAGAGGCCACACCTTCTCCACTGGAACTAAAGCAAAAAGGATACTGGATCCTACCTCCGTAGGATTAAAGCCCAGAGGCCACATCTCCACTGGGACTAAAACACAGAGGCCACACCTCCTTCATTGGGACTGAGGCACCAAAGCCGCACCTTCTCCATTAAGACTTAAGCACAGAGGACACACCTCCTCCACTGGGACTAAAGCACAAAAGACACACCTCCTTCAGTAGGACTAAAGCACAGAGGCCACACCTCTTTCAGTGGGACTAAAGCACAGAGGCCACACCTTCTCCACTGGAACTAAAGCAAAAAGGATACTGGATCCTACCTCCGTAGGATTAAAGCCCAGAGGCCACATCTCCACTGGGACTAAAACACAGAGGCCACACCTCCTTCATTGGGACTGAGGCCCCAAAGCCGCACCTTCTCCATTAAGACTTAAGCACAGAGGACACACCTCCTTCAGTGGGACTAAAGCACAAAGGACACACCTCCTCCACTTTAGTCCTTCAGTGGGACTAAACCTCCACTTGGACTAAAGCACAAAGGCCATTCCTCCTTCACTGTTAATAGAGCACATAGGCCACGCCTCCTTCACTGTCAATAGAGCACAGAGGCCACGCCTCCTTCACTGTCAATAGAGCACAGAGGCCACGCCCCTTCTCTGGGACTAAAACAATTTATAACCCATAAATGGTCCATTTACAGTGAATGCATGTCTAAGTCTAATCTATTCTTGTTTGTCATATGAAGTTTTATGGTATTTAATTTGGCGTTTCATTCAGATTTATTTAGTTCCATGGTGTAGTGTTTTAAGAGATTCTCTGCATGTGTGTAAGATGACGTGGAGGTGTATGAGGCATTAGGGACGGTGTCAGTGGTGGTCTGCTCCAACATCAACCACATTCACTTGGCTGTCTCTGGGCCTTTATGGGCAGAAACTGTAAGCTGAACTTGGCATGGTAAAACTACTAATAACTTACAGAAAAAAAAATTATGACTCTTTCCCTCGATTTAATATGAACCCGCTCCGCTGCAGAGCTGCCTGTTTTTTATTTATTTTTTTAATTTGACAGCTCTTTTACCCTCATACTGCTAATGGACATGGTTGACTTGTTTCATATGATGTTGTTTAAAAGCAAAACCATCCGGATTCTTGTAGATAGACAAACATTTTACTATAAATAAATCATATATATAGTGTTATAGGGGAAATTTTTACTTTACACGTCTCTGAGAATATCTCAAATGTCTGATGAGAACTAGGCTTGTCTAGTCTTGAGTGATATAACAATATAGCATTAACGTCTGGATAGATTGCCACAATACACACTTTTTCTTATAGGTTTTAAAATATTTATATGTTTTTTTATAATGTTTTTATAAACACCAGCTGCTGATTTTATGTAAAAAAAATTGTACTAAAATATTAATATATTTTACAGACACAATGAAAACATTGAATTGAACATGCTATTTGGGTTTAATTTCCCCTCAGTGTGTTACCAGATCCGTCCTCCTGACGTGCATGTATTTTTCTCGTCCTAATGCCAGACGACCTGTAATTTAAAATGCATCCGCCACCAAAATGACAAGCGCTGCGGCGAGGGCTAGCGGAAGCCGTGACTGTGAGATAACAGAAAAATAACACAGTGAGCTCACAATTATTGTAATTATCAAATAATTCTGAAAATCCTCCATTCTGGATAACAGGGTGCACGAGAATTACGTGTAGAAATAAAAAATAAGAAAAAGGATGTTGCAGAAACATTTGGACAGTCGCCGTTAAATTCACATGTGTCCTGGTGCGCTAACTATAGGAGCGGCGGTAACCGAGCGATTACAGAGCTCAGGGACTTCAAAAGCTCTCTGTATGGAAGACCACTAAAATGGCTGCAGTCGTATAACGTGCAGATGCCGGAGCCGTTGCTCAAGTTTCCAAAACTAAACTCTAAAATTGGGTTGGGGTTGACGCGAGGATTTATAACGCTTC
The DNA here is from genome assembly GCA_011419295.1 of Clarias macrocephalus. NCBI lineage: Eukaryota > Metazoa > Chordata > Actinopteri > Siluriformes > Clariidae > Clarias > Clarias macrocephalus. The sequence continues at coordinate 2,937 of JAAGKR010003289.1, forward strand.
TGTGGTCCCGAGAGTGGCGACGCACACGAAGGTTCCGTATTAGCGACCAGCGGAAACAAAAGTAAACACAACCAAAGTAAACGAAATAACCACGACATAGTTGTTCCTGGATTGTGTCAGTCATTTTCAGCATCCTGGTCACGGCTGCGGTGAATCTGGAGCCAGAGTAGGAAATACAGGTCGGAAGGCGAGAAAATTCACACTTACATTCACACCTGGGGCAGTTTAGACTAATCAGCATAAGAACCAGGAGCTGAGCTCAGGATTGAACCGGAGACCTTGAAACTGTTAGGCGGCAATGCTGCCTGCTGTATCATTACACGAATTACAAACACAAAGTGCAGGAAAATGATACAAAACTAAACTAAATGAAAATTTGATACATTCGTCGACTGTCCATCTATACGTTTATATAAACATAAACCTTCGGATGTACAGAACTAAAGTGACGGCAAACAAAATCTGTATTTTACAGCATCAAATTAAACAAACATACGTATATAACCAACAGTAACAATAATGCAAACAAAGCCAAACTACATGAAAACTATAAACGATGCAAACAAAACCAAAACAACTAAACACTTACAATGGCACAAACTAAACAAACACCAGCGACACCTAACTGAACAGAAACGAGTAAACAGAGTGGCACAAACAAAAACAATCTTAACGGACTCTTGGAATTCCACAAACAAAAACAGAATGATGCAAATGAAATCAGTCAAAACAAATAACAACAACGATGCAAACAGAACCATGCTAATAACCCGAGGCAAACAAAACAGAAATAAACTAAACTCTCGCAATAAAACATAACAAAACTGATTATCAAATAGCAGCAAACCAACCTAAACAAAACAAGCCAGGAAATAGGCAAACGTTATACAAACAGCAGCAAACCAAACCAGACAACACCAATCATCATCAAACAAAACGAAACGAAATAAACACCAATCACGGGCAAGCAACACTAAATAAACATCAACTTAACGTTAAAATAATCAACAACAGTGTGGTGTGTTAACTCTGTTTTATTCCTCAATCAATATAACAAACTTATCTGCTACCAATGTTCATTTATTCACAGACTTCCAGAGCTGTGCGATTTAATGGATCAAGCAATTAAAGTGAACTTTTGTTGCTCGATTTAATTAACCGAATCATCAACTCAGTTTGTGATTCTGACTCCCTTCCTGTTTGGGTAAAAGGATTCCATCGAACACAAAACTGCTCTGCAAAGTATTTGCGTTTTTTTTCCCTCTCTCTCTCTCTGAGAGTATCACTCCTGTCAATACTGCCACCTACTGGACTGGAGTGTGGAAAAGACGGTTGGAAGATGGAGATGTTTATTCAACGTTTAAGAGATCCTTAAGTAGTTTTTAATACTTTACAGCCTGAAAGATTTATTGCTGCTTAAGACAAATCAAACAGTAAACATTAATTCTAGTAAATTAGTGAATAACATTTTTAAAAAGCCCCAAAATTGAAATCAAGAGTCTACCTTTGATTCACAGCTCTGCATTTAAATTTACAGTATTACATTGATGTCCTTTTCCAGAGCAACTTAGATTTTATCTCGTTACACATCTGAGGATTAAGAGCCTTGCTCAAGGGCCCAACAGTGGCAACGTATTGGTAGAAGGGTTTGAACCGGAGACCCTCGAAGAATTCAACTGCTACATGAGGACAAACGCTGTGTTCACAGGATTTTGCGTTTTTTGCCTCGTCAAAGCCGGAAACAATCCCGACGTTGCTACCTTACCCGCCTCCATAAATAAAAAGAAAAAAATTGTTTGAGTTAACGCAGGATGTGATTAAAATTTTATTTTTTTTTACTAATGCTTCTGAATGTACACACACATGAAAGTACTTTCCAATACACATGATGTCAGATTATAAACTCCGACTCTGGCGCATGAGCCGTGCTTTTACTTTAAAGGCTCTGACAAGCATACTGAAGTAGGTGCAGATCAAACGCGCTAGCCTGGGGTGAATTATATCAGATTCCACTTTGTTATGAAGGCCTGCATTCGTTTTCTGACATTTACAGTCGAGGCCGCCTTCGCGGAGGCCCCTCGGCCTTCCTCTCTCCATCCCGCTCATGCACCGAGGAGAATAAAGGGGGGAGGAAAAAAAGAGCAGGAAAGAAAGAAAGAAAGAAAGACCATCGCATCTGACTTCCATTGCCGAGCTCAGCGTGTGTGTTCCGCCTAGCCACTGGTATTTGGATGAAGCGCGCGGCACGGTTACCAGAGCCCTGCGCCGTAAAGCGGATGATGTCATTGAGGTTCCATCATTATAGGCTGCAGACGAGGCTCCTCTGGATGGCCTGGGTCAGTTCCCACGCTTGTTTGGCCAAGAGCGAAATCATGCAAAAGAAGTTTCTGGTAAAGAATGCAGACAGAAAAAGAGAAAACCAGACACGGTATCCTCCTGAGAGGACTTCCTGTTTCTCCCCCCCCCCCCCCCCCGCCCCTTCATCGTTCACCTTCCTCTCTCTCTCTCCCTAAATACCTCTTAAAAGTGTTTTTTCCACCAAGCAGTGAAGCACGGATCAAGTCCACGTCGTTGCTATTTTTACCACTGCTTACACAGGTACCATGTGCGCTAAGCGGGGACGTATGGGCGGGGCAAAAAGGTGGGCAAGGGATTGGTCAAACAATCATGCAGACAACTTGAGTGTCTCTGTTTGGATGTGGTTCTCTTCAAAGACGTGTCTTGGAGGGAGAAAAAAAAAAAACGTATCGTTAATTAGATCCAACGAAATGCTTCATGTCACTTTTGGGAGACAACCTTATCCAAAGCGACTTTTCTTGTAGGACGACTTTCACCCACAGACGCACTAGCGGAATGACTGCTGTCTGGCTCATGGATTACATAAATTGTCTGAATAACGGATTACATTTTTAAACTAAATAACAGTATTTAAATGGTGGCCCTAACGCGTTAATCATTATATTAAAAAGTAATCCAAGTACTCTAACCTGTCACTTTGTAATGCATTACACCCAACACTTCTCATTATACATCTGAGCAGTTGAGGGTTTAGAGCCTTGGCTCAAGGGCCCAACACTGGCAACTTGGTGATTGTCGGGTTTGAACCTGAGACCTTCCCAAACTGTAGTCCAACGCCTTAACCACTGAGACTACCTTGTCCACATTCACAGCAGATTTGGGAGATGCTCTTATCCAGAGTGACTTACACTGATCTTATTACACAGCCCCAGCCCGTATCCCTCATGCGTAGTTTAGATTATGTCAAAGACTCACATTTTCTGTTTTTTTTTGCTCTCCAGGAGCCTTCTCCTAAAGTTTGCACCAATCATTAAAGGTGAGTTTGGGGGTACAGGCAGCCATGTTGCAACGTTCTCAGGAAAAGTGCCACCTTACCTGACTTACAAACCTCCTGCATGCGCACGCCGGTTTCTCAACCAACTGTTTCTTGAGCAACTGCTCATTTTCACTTGGTTCTTTCCAGTTTTGCTTAAACCGGTTCCTCAAGCAAATCGCAGACTTCCCCACTTCCTTCACATGGCCACTGAACCTGGTCACTGCTGTCCGATATTGTTTCACCGGAAGGCGGCGAGGGCAGTTGTACTGTGTGTGCACGTGAATTGATGAATTGAGAAAAACTCACATGACTTCTGATCTGAACTTTCTTTTTTTTATATATGGATGACATGCAGTACTGGTCAAAAGTCTTGAGCACTCTGTGTGTTTTAGTACAAGCTTTGTTATAGTTTTATATATATATTTCTTCACTTTATTGTTGAATCAGGACAAAACTTTTTTCTTTTTTTTCAAACATTAGTATTCTTTAGAAAATTAAAAGAAAGCAGTATAATATATAAGTGACTAACTTTTAGACAAACTTTTTAGGGATTTGCATGGCAAAAAAAAAAAGAAAACAGTCAAAGTGTAACAGTCAAAGTCTGTTCTGTGGGTGGTTCTGCAGGATGCTACAGTAAGTAAAACCTCGTAGCTAATTTTCTTAGAAAATTGCTCAAACTGTAACCGAGACTCCAGGGTCCTCAAAGCGGAGTCACTAACTTTTCTTCATTAATTACCATTTACTGGGCTTTATTATTATAATATTTTTTTTTTGAAGGCTTATTTTCTCTACAGCATTTATTTGCATGTGCCAAAACTTTTGCACATGCAAAATATTCTACATGTACGTATTGATTCTTAGTTCTGTTGCGTTGAGGAGAAAATAGCATTGGTATCACTTTAACCTGGTAACGTAAAGCGAATGTGACGGTGTAATATTTGCGTTTTATACAGTAACGTTGCAGTGCAGTAAGTCCCCAACATTCGAACGAGTTCCGTTCCGAGGGCTTGTTCCTAAGTTCAATTTGTTCCTAAGTTCAACAAACATTGTCTAGGTACTAGGATACTATAACACAATTGGCTCTACGCAGTATTAAACTACAATGTGCCATGATCTTGTCCTTGTACCTTAGAATCGTCCCAATGGTTGAACGATTCGTGTCAAAAGAACGCGTGATGTCGGCCATCTTTTCACCTCGCGCAATCATTTACACTTTTGCCTCCACCGTCATTGCTTGGCTCTTCTTAGCAGTGCCAGATTAATCGCCGCTGTTTCCGGAGATCCTGGGCTCGTACTGCACTTGCAGCAGATTCATGTATACCGGACATGTAATCTTACTTCTGCCATTGAACATATCGTAGGACGTTCGTAACTCGAATGTTCGTATGTAGGGGACTTTCTGTATGAGACTCATGAGACGAACGTAGGACACTTCTCGTCTCAAACGAGAGAATTTTGTGTGGTATTTTGTCCGTCTGGTAACCTCCTGAGAAACTCGTCCTTCTGTCGCAGGTAAAGTTCTATGATGGGAAAGCCACACACACACACACACACACACACACACACACACACACACACACACACACTCGGGGAGGATATGGATAGCCATGGCGAGCTGCTCGATTCGGTGGAGAAGCGCTATTAGGTTACATTCCACATCAGAGCGCGCTGTCCAAGAGGCCCTCCAGCAAGCGCTTTACCAGTAAGGGAAAAAATATGCTGATCTAGGATGAAACAATTTCACGTGTCCTGAACAGAACACCGAGCTCCCGGTAATGTTCAACATCCTCTCGTTTGCACGCATGGCACGTTTGTGTATTTTCGGGAAGCTCGTCGAGGTAACGTCATGACCTTTGACATTTAGATAAGGCATTTCTCTCACTGAAGGAGATATGAGTCTGACTACAGGCTATATATATATATATATTTGATATTTTATATATATTTTTTTTCATTATAAGGATCTCTAAACGGAGTCCTGTTGAACCTGTTGGCCAGAAACTCCAATCTAGACTCGAACCGCAGTCTACAACAGCCTTACACATGCAAACACTCTCATCAGATAAAAGAGAGCCATAAAAACGAAACAATCTACCAGCTTTCACGCCACAAGTGCTTTCAGCCATAAGGAGAGGAATGCGCTCTTTGAACCGGTTTTATTTCAACCGAGGCGAGAAACGAGGCGTGTCCGTGCGACAGATGCTCGGCCCCTGGCCTGGGCTCGTCACTAACTGGGCACAGACTTGGCATCTCTGCCCTGGCACAATGTTGGGAATTTGATGCTGCCATTGACGGCGTGGGGCGCAGCAGACAGACAGGGGCCTTAGCAAACAGCTTGTCACCATAACCGACAGCGGCAGGGGAACAATAAAGGCAATTATTTACCTGAACAAGGTCCAAGTCTTCATCAAACACAAGAAACACGCCTTTACCAGACGCGCACTCCGTCTGAATCGTTCCAAGTCTTTGAGTGAAGAAAGTTGCAGTGTGGTGCGGTGTTGTGCGATCGAACCCAGGCCAGAGGAACTTCACAAGGTTCATCTAGATGGTCGGACGCACATCAGGAAAGAAAAAACGGCAAATCCCAACACCCTAGACTGTGATGGATGGATTTTTATTATAGTCACAATACTGATGTAATACAGAAAGAACAGCCAGGGTTCAAACAATAACAAATTGTGAATCGTAGCTCGCACGGACCATTAGAAAGGAATTTCCTTTTTTTTTTTAAATTTTTTTATACCTCCTAGCTCCCGAGAAGGCCAGACTTGGCTAATGGATGGATGACGAGAGGCCCGTTTGGGGGTGACTAGGTGGGGCACTCGATCGGGCTCCGCTGCTCTACCTGCATAAAAATGTTCAAAAATCACGTGACACCTCTGAATGTTAAAAAAAAAAAAATGCACGAAAACTCTACAGAATCCAGCTGAGAAAACATGAACGAGGGCGATGATCTGGTAGGACGCTTGGAGAAAGAATATATTTGCAGCTGCAGGGGAAACCGACGTCTTGCTATAGGCTATGTTTCTTGTTTCTATGGCGATACATGGCAAAACATGAAGCCTGAGGCCTCTCTGCTTCTGTATTTACTCTGTATCACTGAGTCTCGTGCTCTGAAGCTGCCACGCAGCTTCTCTAGGGTGAGAAACTGAGAAGCGTCCGCCGCCGCCGCCGCCGCTATTTAGGTAGATCTGCCTGCCTTTTTTTTTTGTTGCTGTTGTTGTTGTTATGAGTGTGTATGCGCGTCGGGGGCAATGCGTGGGTGTTCTGCAGCGCTGTATTGTGCTGAGAAATCTGGCGGACGGTTAAAAGAAGAAGCGAATGAAGGGGGAAGAAGAGGGGACGGCCAGAGAGCTCCAGAACTGCAGGGAGCATCCCCAGATCCCAGCTGCCCCGAGCTGGCTGCGGCTCGCAGGCGAGTGCCAGGCTTCTTGCCGGCCTTGCTGGTCCGGTTCCAGCCAGAACAGGAGGAGGAAAGTGCAAAAAAAAAAAAAAAAGGCCAAAAATAATGTCTGCACATATATAAAAGAAAAGGTCCCGGGACAGACAATGCTGAGTCATACGAAAAAGCAAACACACGAGCGGGGAAATTTTTATAGGCTACCCCGATTTCATAAAAAAAATAATAAAAAAAAAAGAACAACAAAGAGTGGTTTAGAATGTAACTGATTGTGTAATATGTTCCGTCATTTTTTTTTTCTTCTTCTTCTTTTTTTCTTAGAAGAGCTTGGACCGGTTAGAAACTCCTGCAAGTGCGTCACGAAAATTGTTTCCCCCCACAGAGCAGCCCAAGGTCTTAGGCTCCTGTCCATATGTGCCACCAGCCAAACGTTGCGAAAGCTGGAACCTTTCCACGCATTATTTGTCTAACAATTGGGGAATGGAGCTCACTTTGTGGATAATTATAAGCTTTTGTTATGGAGCTAATGGCCAAGATAAACCAGCGCTCCGGAGCGGTGACTAGTATGCTTGTTTTGGCATCAGCGCCGCACCTGGCATAGGACCCGCCCGCTGTGGATGGCACACGCTGGAACAACCGAAACCGTAGGATTCCTGGTGGACCTGCGGTTAAAGGTGTGTTTCAGAAAAACCCTGACTGTTTATCCCGGCTCGGAGCTATTTATACTGTATTGTATCTGTTTCACCACCCGTTCTTTAGAAAAAAAAAAGATGATGATGATGATGAAGCACGTTTGTTGGATGCCGCTGTAAACATGCATCCTTTCTCCTCTTTGCGTCAGAAATATCCTGTGGTTAAGAATAGCTCCCGAGCTCCAGAACGCCAGCGGGCCCTGACCATCGACACAGGAACGGGTTGGGTGCTAATCACCAGACTTTGGCAGGACAAAGTGCTTTTCCAGGACTCTGGTGAGAATGCCCTTCCTCTGGAACCAGGTAATCACGACAACAGGCCCACCTAGTGACCTCTTCTTTGTCCGCGTGGAGAGAGAACCTATTTCGGGGATCCCGCCGGAGTGAAACAATCGACCTCGGGTGTTATCCTGTCAGCTCGAACACGTGCTGGACACATCAGCGTTTCCTGCTGCCTCGTCAACAATGGAATGAGCTTTACAGTATATGTGTAGTTACTTACGCTAGACGTTTTGACTCGGTGGAGAAGATTAATTACTAAGAACCAAACCAAAACCAGGCGAGCAACTCGTCTTCTGTTTCCCGGCAGGAAAGCACGCTGACCAACCAGAGAGAGAAAATAAACCTCATCTCATACTGTACCGCCTCCTGCAGAACAAACGTTTGGATTCGGTGTGTAGCCGTGTTTAAACTTCACAACGGTCCGACGCGCCTCGACGCCTGCTGCACTACACACACACACACACACACACACACACACACCATTCTAGCTGCAGGTGGATTCATTACCATAGAGGAAAATAAATAATCAGCCAAAACATGGCGTCTGTGTCTCACCTCTTCAGACAGGGTCATATGACACCATTTTTCATAACCCTTAATGCTTCTTATCTCCCGCTTCGTTTCTTTGTAAATATGTTACACTTTTATATTTTTATCAGATAAAAAGAAACTGTTTCACGCCCTTTTATGTCTGTAGTGTCAGTTACTTTTTTGAATTCAAATCTTTCAACTGTCATTCAGATGAAACTTGGCCGATTTAGATTTCACATGAAAAAAGACATAAACCAGGAAAAAGTGTATTATAAGTGTAAAATGCTACACTGTTACCATGAAGTTGTCATGTTTACGGACACTACGGATTTCTGCTTTTTTAACCTTTTACCAAAAAAACTACTTAAGCAACAGTTTTTCGGGTCATACAGTGCGCTTCTAGAAGCTTACACCAATTTTAGTATTAATACGTAAAGAAATATGAATAATTTTCATTTTAAATGATTATTGTTTGAAGTGAGACACTACAACACTGAACAGTGGGGCAGATCTGTAATACGGCTGAAGTTTGCAACTTGAAATTTTTAGGGAGGCAGGATCGTCACTCGAGACGGATCGAGAGGAAATAAATACACTCATCAGACTTGAATAATATTTACGCGTGCTCAGCTCAGAGCCGAAACATCTCGACACTCATCAAGGTCGCAAATAAAAAAACGCTTAAAACCTTAAAAAAAAAAAAACCGAATGAATAAAACCCGACGACAAGTTCTCAGCTTTTCATATGATGTATAAAAAATAATAGTTTAAATGTTTAGAAAAGTTACACATTAACACGACACTGCAATGCCGTGCAAAAGTATTCACACCCCTTGAACTTTTCCACATGTTGTCACGTTACAACCACGAATGTAAATGTATTTCATTGGGATTTGATGCGACACACCAACACAGAGTGGACGGAAAATGACGAAATTGAAAAGTTTTAAACATTTTTTTTTTTTTATACAAATAAATATCTGGACAGTGTGCCGTGCGTTTGTATTCTGCCCCCCCTGAGTCACTACTCTGTAGAAGCACCTTTCGCTGCAATCACAGCTGCAAGTCAGTTCTAAAGACTAAGGGTCAGTTTTGCCTAAATCGCTCAAGCTCAGTCAGACTGGATGGATGGAGAAAGTCTTGCCACAGATTCTCAATCGACGCACCACATCTCCATTTGTCCATCACAGAAAATCCCAACAAAACACATTTAGGCTTGTGGTTGTACCGTAGCGTGACATAATGTGGAAAGGTTCAAGGGGTGTAAATACTTTTGCATCCTGCTTTCTGCTTTATTATTTCTTTTTTCCGAAGTCATTTCCCGTGCCGCCGTCCTGCGTCCAGACTGACGCGACAACCGAGGGCCCTCCTGTCCTTCCTCTACACACCTGTATTCCATCTGCAGCCCTTCAGAGGACCATCAGGATGCAGGGATGTTGGAAACGCTGATGTGGTTCACACTCGATTACAGCCGTTTAACATTTATCAGGGGAACTGGGAGCATTTTTTCGATATTTTCTCGTTCGCTTCAACGTCGACGTCATGGAGAAAGGAATCAGGATTACGAGGACCAGAAATGAGGAGGGATTTATTGTGGAAAATAGAAAAATAATAAAAAAATTTTTTAAAACCCACAAGAGCTGTGCAGTGGTGTGCAGAAGCATTTGAACTTTTACACATTTTCTAAAGCTGAAATGGACTTAAAGCACAAAATAGGCAAAAATTAAAAGTATGAATGAGATTGGTCAGAGATCGTCAGTGTTCTTCTCATCGGACCTGAACAGGTCACCCGAGCAACCTTTATCCCACTGAGGAAAAGTTTTCAAGAGACATAAAGACGTCCAGTTGCCTCAGACGAATTCCTGTGGATGTCTAAGAATCTTCATAGACATTTGGATTTGATAATCCTTTTTATTTTATTTAATTTTGTAGTAAGTTTGATTCATTAGTCCTAATACATGTAATAGAATGTTTAAGTCTTTCTTATATTTCTTCTTTAAAGAATTAAAAACTATTTAAAGTATCTAATAAGTATCAAAATACTGTGTTGTTTATTGTTCACATCCTTTACAAGGCAATAATCTTTTTTTTTTTTTCTAGCTTCTGCTTTACACTCCAGTACAGTAGGTGGCGGTATTGCAGAAATGGCCCATATAATAAGACAGAGTCTCAATAATGTTAATCGATACTGAATAAAAAAAAGAATAAATAAAATTAATTAATTAATTAATTAATTGATTGATTAATTCATTCATTAATTAATTAATTAATCGAATCGGCCAACAAAAGATTATTTCAATTCTCTAGTATTTATACCATGTTTCTTTATTAAACCACTTATTTTAAAATTCTGTTGATTCTTTATCGTAAATTATTTGGAGCTTTCGCTGTGCGAGGTGCCGTCAAAAAGTTTCCAGATTAGCTCTTTTTACAGGCTCTGCTTATTCGCCTTAAAACCTGGCAGTAGAATTCGCTCTTGACATTTTTGGAGGTTGAGCTCGTTGATCTCTCGTCGTCTTCCAGTGAAGTTCTCCCGCTCTTCAGCAGAATGAACGCATCTTCCCCCCCCCCCCCGAGTTATTTCGTTCTTTAAGCAAAATGTGATCAAAATGTTACGTGTTACACAAACGTTGATCACACAACAAAGACGACAAAAAAATTACAAATCTTAAAAAGAAAAGAAAAGATGAATTCATCATCTCCTGGGTCTTCAGTCCACGATTAGCACAACTCGCCTCTTCTCTGACCAGCTCATGGGGCTCCTGATGTACATGGGACGATGTCTTTTGGCACACTGACTTATGAAGGTCGGAGCTCCCTGTGACTGTGCGTGTAGCCTTGTGCTGCCATCTGGTGGCTGGTTACAAAACTAGTCTCCAAAATTTTTGATACCACCTCGTATGTATACGAGCTCTTACTGTAATAACAATACATATTAGAATGTAGCATTAATAATATGAACCTGTTGTTTGTGTTACAGTCTGAATTTCGGTCTGAAGTGTGCTTTAAAAAAAAAAAAAAAAAAAACATATTCTGACCAATCAGAGTCAAGAATTCAACCGTAAGTGTTTTGACGCTTGGCATGATGTTCACTCCCTCCACCGAATGCTTTCAAACACTGAAACAACGCCTGCAAATGCAGCATGGGAGTCTTTTTCCAGTCTTTCTCGTGCTTCCCACAGAGCAACATCAGGTCCCAATTTCAGCGCTGATCACAGCGGCTGGCCGAATATTTCTCTTCTATACGTTGAGCCCTCCCATGACAGATCCCACGCCAAGCCGCTTTTCCTCCTCCCTATTCGCAGCACATGCGGACGATGGTGGTGATAAATATCCACGGCAGAGCTCATTTCCTCCGCATCCGAAGTGCGCCAGGCCCCACGAGCCCCATCAGAGGCGGCCAGGCCAGTGCAGGCGCACATGCAGGGGTATGTGTGTGTGTGTGTGTGTATGTGAGGGGGGTCTCGAACGGGAAACGGCAAGCTAAACACGGCGTCCGTTCACAGCCATTACGAAGCACAGAGTTCATGTATGAATGAGGTTTTCCCCGAATACAAAGGGCGAATTATATAAAAAGTGAACTTTTATTCCATTTTCCACTTCCAGCATCATCTACTCTGTAGGTACTGCATATACATACTGTACTGTATGTAATCAATTTCATTATCCTGCAGCTTATAATTTGCACAACTCCAATATTTACACTGCATTCCATTGCTGAGTAACTATACAGTACAATGACAATAAAGCTGTACGTACCTACTGTACCTAATCAGTGTGAAGAGAATACGGAAGAGTATTTATTTATTTATTTATTTTTATGTATATGCCTTAAATTGGGGAAATGACAACATTTATAGCTCACTGCTGTTGAATTCTCGATCCTGATTGGACAGGAGGAAGCTCTCGCAGTAGTTATGGCTGCAATATGATATTAAATATAGTTGCATGTTCATTATGGTGAATATTTAATAAGGAAATGTTTCTTTAAAACTGACTCGTTCTTACAAAACAAAAAAAAACCCGAATTATTTTATAGTGATAACAGAGACGACACTAGCGGATGTTTTACAACATCAAAGGTAACTACTGTACAAACCGATTATATACAGTGAGCCAAAAGTTTGGCCGCACCTTCTAACCCAATAGAGGTGGTTCCTGATTTTTATTTTTTTCTACACTGTAAAACAATTCTGAAGGCGTCCAAAATCCTAATCTAAAAAAAAAAAATTAAAATTTAACAGCTGATATTGAGATGTATCTGCTATTGACGCTCTTCATAACGGCTCTAATCGGAGGTGCTGGTTGTTAATTGGTGATTTCTGAGGCTGGTGACTCTAAATATGCATTAAAATGCTGCATAATTACATAATGCCATATGTGTCATTTCATAGTATTTTAAAAAGTATTGCATTTGATATAAGTATAGAAATTAAATCCAAACTTCTGACTGGTACTGTATATACAGTATATATGTAGACATACAGTGTGCACTTCGGTGAGTATCGTCACAAACAGTAGAAATATGATCCGCTCCGCACCTCGTGTCATTCGTCTCACCACCGTTTCATTATAGCAAAAAAGTTCTGTCCAGTTGTAGTTGCACGTTACATCACTCACTATCAGTTTTACAACCGGATCATTTTCATGGCTGGTTGTTCATGTATAATAACATGCTTATTACACTTATTCTGTAATAATAAGCATAATAACATCCTTACGCATGTTCAATATTTTATTTTAAATAAATAAATAAATAAATAAATAAATAAGAAAGAAGTGAGGTTATGAACTTCGATAAGTTTCTCATCCTGAAAGTTAAATATAGCGCCGCCCCGAACAAGCCGCTGAATGAGATTAGATGACTAAATGATGTCCTCAGTGTGTGGTTGAAATGGTTTCGGTGTCCACTTCGCTTCAATATCTGAGAAGAGGAAGCGGCCCGTCTTTTTCTGATTCATTCACGGCTTTAAAAATAGCCCCGGTGTAAGGGCCTGTGTAGAGCGCAGGCTGTAGGACAGATGTCTCCCTGATCCCTCCAGGGTATTGGGGGTAAACACCGTGTTTGAGACTCACTTCCAAACCGCACTTCTGACTCATCGGAGGGAAAGCGACACACACACACACACACACACACACACACACACACACACACACACACACATAGGCTTTCGAATCATTGAAACGTAGAACAGAGAATCTGGGACCTACAGACAGGCTACGAACTACACAAGGACCGGAGACGCATTCACGAAAGGAGGCAGATGTAAAGACGACTAGCATCCAGGCTGAGCAGAAAGAGCCGAACTGTTCCACCGTTCTGAATTCTGATTGGTCGGAAGATGTTGATTGATTTCACAGCTCTGACAGCGGTGTTCATATTTTAAACATATATGAACATACTGCATTCTAAATGATGCATGTCTATTTATGAAGGAAAATATCCAGAATATGGTGCAGTTTTCCCAGAGTGGACATTTCACTGACATTCATAGAAGGAATCAACAATGTCTCCTAAAAAATAGGTCACGTTATTTATTAATAACAACAACAACAAAAAAAACATGATCTGGCATATTGCTGTGATGTACGATGGGCGTTCAAGTCAAACCGGGACTTGATGATGAACTTTTTAATGAATGACTGTGTACGGTAAAAGACTCTTAGCCGCGGGAAAACATTCGAATGGCGCAAAAGTGTATGACGATCTCGTGAACATTCGGCTCCTGATCCTTGAAGATCATCGGATGACGCGATCCAAGCCATTGCCACACGTTTGGGCCTTTAACGGAGTTCCTGGGAGGCCGGAATTTGCGACTCGAAACAGACAGGCTCAGGCGTACTGAGAAAACCGAGTTCTACCTTGATGGTGTCCAAGCTCTAGTGAAACACTGACATAAGTGCATCAGTGTAGCCGGGGATTACGTAGAGAAATAAAGGTATGACTGATCAAGAAACAGACGCAAAACGCATTCCTGGTGTTGCCCCTACATGGGGTAAATGTGTGCAGAAAGAATATATTCAATTCTCATTTAGTTCCTCTAAAAGAGAGGAACGATCTGATCAAGTGCTCACTTGGCTAATATTCACCAATCAAAGGTTTGCCCGTCAATCATTTCATTCATTCCATTAAATTAATTAAAGTGGGTTAAAAACATAATTTGTATTAATTAAAAAAAATAATAATAATACTCTGTTATTCCGTACCATCAAAAGTCCCGGGTTGACTTGAACGCCGAGGAATTAAAAAAGTAAAACGCTTTTCATTTTTATAGAGCTACTGTACCTCTGCTCTGATCTCTAGAAACAAATCAGCCCATAAGTCTGATAATACAAATACCACATCAGTAAACATGATGCTCATGCATTCATTAGTGCGGTAAGTTATTATAACAGCAAAAAAAAAAAAGCCCTATTTCTCAGATGACACGAGAAGACACGTACGCCTGAACAACCACATGCCGTTTTTCCTTGAATTTTGTAGCGTCTGTACTTGCAACTCAAACACCGACTTGAAACCGCAGCAGACACCATGTCCTTTTTTTTCCGTCGCATCTCTGATGACTGCTCATCAAAACCAAACCACAATGTCACACCACGTAAAGGAAAGAGACGCGTGAGTCCTGCTGGAGAGCGAGCGCAGAGCGGACTAGTGCTTCTAATCAGGTGAGCCGAGTCAAGCGTTTGCACACAAGTGCACGAAGAGCAGACGCTCGTGGCTCGCTGCCGTCGCGTCTGACGTTCTGGAAGCTCCTAATGAGTCCAAGTCGAGAAGATTAAAAGAGGACTTCTGTTCCTCTGTTCTGCACATGGACGCTTTAAACGGGTACATTTTATTAACCTGTTAAATTATTTCATTGTCTGGCGACTGCTCCAAGTGAACTGTATCGAAAAATAAAGCGAATAAAACTAACATGGTGCGGCACTGGCGCCTTGCACCTCCAGGGTCCGGGTTCGATTCCCACCTCGGGGTCTGTGCGCATGGAGTTTGCACGGTGGGTTTCCTCCGGGTCCTCTGGTTTCCTCCAAAGGTCCATCATGACGCTAATTTCCATCCGCTAATTACCCGTAGTGTGTGAACGAGTGTGTGCACCCCGTCCAGGGTGTACCACGCCTCATCAGAGAATGAATCCAACTTTACGCTTAATCCATTCCATTATATTAATTAAATGAAGTGGGAGTTAAAAACATACCTCTTATTAATGATTAAAATTTGTAACGATTAGCAAATCACTGCGGTACAAGAGGAACAAAACGTCTCCCACTATCGTTCTACAGTGTGCATGATCCGTCACGTCGTACCTCTCAGATAATATGAGTGTTTGTTGCCACATCCGTTGCCTAGTAACGCCAAAGGTGATTCACTAGAACTGAAAGCCAATAAGCCATATTTTGATGCGTTTCTATAGAAGCAGAAAACAGTGCAGTACCCAGAATATGGTTAGCGATAAACGTCCGATTTGATTGGAACAAAAAAAAAGAGAGAGAGAGTTATTTAATTAAAGCGCACACAAGTTTTTTTTTTTTTTTCTGCAATCGAAATGACAATCTGAAACTGCAAAGAGCAGCATTTGAATATTCGCTGTTTTTGAAGCTGAAAGGAGGAGAAAGAAAAGTTGGCATGAGGTTCGGGCTCCCCGCGACACTCATCTGTGCCCGGAGACGTTCCCCTCGGCAAGCCTGGGGTTCAGTGGCACCAGTCTCGGTCGGACCAGTGTGGGTTCTCTCAGTCGCCCGATACCGTGCCTAATCCGAGCCTCAAAACACGGGGCAGAAAAGACGCCCTCCTTCTGCTCACCGACTATTTCACAGTCATTCGCTTCCCTTCTGCTGCCGCTCCATCGATCTCCATGACCGATTCTGCCCACCATGAACAAAGCTAATCCTCTCTCTCTCTCTCTCTCTCTCTCTCTCACCACCTCTGCCTCATCCATCCTTAGCCTTGTGCATCAGCGTGAATATTCATAGCTCCTGTCTGACAAACATGCAAAATAAATGTCAGGATGACTTGGCGCTCAGCCCCTGTGTTTGATGATCAGGAACAACAATCAGACCCAGAAAGTGGTGAGAAATCAGAGACCCTTACAAACCATCGAGGTGGAAAAGGAGAACGAGAACAAACGTCCTGTAAAAGTCTATCAAAACACAAGCACATCACATCTAATCCTGCACAATCAGCAAGTCTGCTACACAATCTTAAACGTTATAAGGAAAATACACTGCCTGGCCAGAAGGGGAAAAAAAAGAGGGGTCAAGCAAAGACAACAACTAAGGAGATTCAAAGTTACTGGAACTCGGGTGAGAACGTTTTAGCGATTGTGCTTAAAATCATGAATTGAGAAAAAAATCAACAGTGACAAACGAGAGCTTTGTTTAATAGTGAAAGTAAGAGCATTTCCATACACACACACACAATGTGATGAGAACTGACAGGATTGGAACTTAACACCTGCGTGTCCATAAGAAAACCACTCGTTTTCTAATGAGACTCGTCAGAAAAACTCGTCTTGAGTTTGCTCGGGAGCATAAAGATTAGACTTTGGAGCGATGGAAAAAGGTCATGCGACTCATCTGATGAGTCCAGACTGACCCTATTCCAGAGTGATGGGCGTGTCAGGGTGAGATGGGAAGCGATCATGCATAGTGTCCACTGTACAAGCCTCGGGAGACACGGTGTTATGATCTGGTGTCGCTTCCGTCGCTCAGGTCGAGACTCGGCAACGTTATGTGGAAATAAAATGAAGTCAGCTGACCACCTGAATGGCCTGAATCACCAGGTTATCACATCTGCGGGTAACTATGAATAACTATTGATCAGAATGACTTAGAAGCAATACCGTTAGACAACATACTGTTGTTTAAGATGATGTAACGTTATCAGATGGGTTGCAGACGGCATTACCCAGCAACTGACATTTTTATTTCCTTATACATCTGCGCAGTTGAGGGTGGAGAACAGTGGCAACTTGGTGGTGGTGGTGGGGTTTGAACCGGAGACCTTCCGATCAGCAGCATCCAATGCTTTAACCGCTGAACTACCTCTGACCTCGTGAGGTTGTTTTTGCAACACTGTGTTAGAGGGCATTAGTTCAGCGTGATCTCGTCGTCACGCAGCCAACGTTGTTCTGACGTTTCATCAAAGTCATTCTAATTCTCAAAAACACCCGGATACCAGCGTCGTCCCAACATCCTCAACGCTGCCAAAATAACGTCACTGCAACGTTCTGACAACCAAAAACAACCTTAATGACATACTGGACATTACTGGAAATTTTGGAAATTCCTAGAAAGTGGAAATTTTGCCTTTGTTCCACACACACTGATTCATCAATTATTATTATTATTATTTTTTTTTTTAAGCATCATGATTGATTCGTGATTCTACCTATGACACACCATCACATGCATCACTTATTAGCTATTATTGTTATTATTATGACTTAAATAAAACACTTGATGGACTCTTTCTTTTTTCTTCAAGGCGTCTAGTAAATTCTGCTCCGTCATGGCCGCGAGCACGCGGTGCGCGTCCAGTGTGTGAGCGGGTGTTATAGAGTTACTGCACCAGTCCTCACACAGATTGAGTTTTATTACTGTGAGTTTAGAGTCTGTCTCACTGCCTCGGGTTCCTTTAGAAATAAACGTACGCGATGCAGGACAGCGAGACCCAGACGTCTGTCTGCGAGTCTGTTTCCAAATCACAGCCGGCCGTCTCCGGGCAGTCCAGACCCGAGCTCAGTTTTTTATTCGAGTGATTTCAGTGTGAATTTTTTCGTTATTTGTTTTTGCATTAGGTGGGCGTGAAGCTGAGGAGATCCAGCGTCACCGTCAGTCATATGAGACGGCAGAGGAGATAACGCACTACACTGGCTCCTTTCTCTGCAAGCTGCTATCTTGGTATCAATCGACTCGGTATCTGACCTGCCCTTTAACCAGACTTATATGAAAGTGACTTTTGTTCCTATTTTCGAGTTATTTATTTATTTATTTATTTATTTATTTAAAATGCTACTTTCTGGTTTTCCCAGTAACATGTCAAGCTGCATTTGTTTTTTCTTTTTGTAAATCTTGTAAAGGCCACCAATTATGCCAAATTAATTTTTCCATCCATCTTCTACACCACTCATCCTATACAAGGTCATGCCAAGCTGGCTGGAAGCCCATCCCAGGAAACTATGGACATGAGGCAGGGGACACCCTGGACAGGGTGGCAATCTCATCACACACACCACACACTCATTCACACACTACGGGCAATTTGTAGACACCAATTAGTCTAATCTGCATGTCTTTGGACTGTGGGAGGAAACCGGAGAACCCGGAGGAAACCCACCAAGCACGGAGAGAACATGCAAACTCCATGCAGACGAGAAGCGAACCCGGACCCTGGAGGTGCGAGGCGACAGTGCTAACCACTAAGCCACAGTGATGCCATTATGCAAAATACATTTTTTAAAATCATTTTTAGACGTTCAGTTTCTCCGTCCTGCATGAACGCACAAAAAAAAGAAAAAAAAAAAACCTTCCCTGCTCTGTGAACTTTTTTTTTTCTTTCTTTAGTCACCAGGGTTTGAACAAGCAATTCAGATTTGTCCCCCTACTGTGACCTCATATACTAAAACACCCTCCCATGCATAATGCTCAGCTCAACTCTGCCGCCATTTTTAAGTACCGCAATACAGTATATACATGTAAGGCGAGTAGCGACAACCTGCTAACAGCTTAACTAGTCACATTCAGCTGTTTAGAACGACTACTGTAGGTTAGCACTTAGTCCTCAACGCTGCAGGAGAAAAAAAAACTGGAAAAAAAAAAAAAGAGCGGGAAATGCTTAATAACGTCCCAAGCATGGACGTTTATGATCCCTGCGTTCTGATTGGCTAATGGAAACGCACTTCCACAAAGGGTCTGTTCAAGCAGCCAGATTGCAGGAGCTGGAACCCTAACACACACACACACACACACACACACACACACACACACACACACGCAGGCACACACGCGCACACACACACACACACACACACGTACAGGACACCTTTAAGATCTATTCAAAAAAGGAGTATACTGAAACATGTGACCTTGGTGAGCGGGTGCCGATTTGTTTTTACGTTAAACTTAACCGTAAACAGTTTAAACACACATGACGCGTTCTTTAATACGAGTAGGAACCCTCCTGGAACGCTGGCTCACGTCAGAACGCCTTACACCAGGCTATCGCTGATTAGTCTCCCGTAACCGCGCACCCCTGAGGGTACTCGTTACCCTCTATTATACCCTCTAACCCCTTTATTACTCGTTATATAAATAGCACATTGTATACATTTAATTTTTCCCATCCGAACCTTTCCTTTAAATCTGCTTCCATTTATCTGCTGAGCAGATCCGAGGCGGTCCGCGAGTCGAGCGGAGTCTGAGCGAAATGAATCCACCACCCGGTTTGATATTTTTGGACAAATGATGGATCCCCCCCCCCCCCTCCCCAACCCCCAACCCCCCCTTTTTTTTGCTGCTTTTCTTCTTTCTTTTTTCCCCCTTTTTGCTCGACTTTAAAACCCAAATAACGTGTGTGATGGATGAGCGAGCGGCAGCGACACCTCCCCCAATCAATCAGCCCGAGCTGGGGTTTGTGTGGAGCGCGAGCGGACCCCCACAATGCGGCCTCACACAGACACGGAGACCATATATCATGCACGTAGCTCATCCATGATTATCCTGCATACACAGAGATATATACACACATGCTGGCGGCTCACCGTTAGCCCTCGGTATATCTACTCGCGCGCGCACATATGCATATGAACATGCATGCACTGGCAACGCACCGCTACCTCCAGACAGGTTCTGGAAAAAGAAAAACTTCCCCCTTCCCCCCCTTTTCAAAGCCCCTTCGAAAAGCCCGTCTAAAACAAAATTACGTCCAATTGCTATAACTCAGACAGGAAGGGGAGTGGGGAAAGAAAAGAACGAGAGAGGGGGAGAGATAGAGGGCAAGTGAAAACAAGGCACCAAATGGTCCTGGTTAGCGGCAGCAGAACAGAGAGATCCTCAGAGTCCCTCGGCTGTGGGGGGACTTTCTCTCTCTTTTTGTGCATGTGTGTGTGTGTGTGTGTGTGTGTGTGTGTGTCTTCCCACACACACACACACACCAGCACAAGCAGGCGAATTCCAAAAGAGTGTCGTCATCAGGAGGTGAAGACAGAGAAGCAGCGCAGCAACGAGGCTCACATGCGATAGACGGACACAACCACCAACATGCGCCGACAGACACGTGCACTTGTTCTCACACAAGTCGACCGGTGAGGTGGTTTTCCTTGCTACTGCTGAGGTCGGAGTGCTTGGGCCCGCTCTCGTCGCTCTGTTTCGACAAGACCACAAACCAGGCAGCATGTGGTTCAAAGAAAAATAAAAATAAAACAAATCTACATGACCCCAATGAACTCGAGTATACACACAAACAGACAGACAGTCAGTCAGACAGACAGACAGACAGACAGACAGATCCACACGACACAATCGGCGCGAGACCCGGACCGGGCCGCGGCGAACGAGACCTTCCAGCGGCCGTTCCCACAGCTCGCATATTACAGACCGCAGAGAACAGAGGAGGCCTTTGAGAGAAGAAAATAGACGGTCTCAAGGTGAACTTTCCCTCCGCAGAATGTGGGGCGAGTCCGGCGATATTACAAGGTGTGCTTTGGGACGGGTTCTCAGGCTGGCATGTGTGTGATAGTGCGTGGCGTCTTCATAAGGAATCCTCCCCAGAAGTTGGCCAGGGGTCACTCGCTCGCTGGGGAAGCGGCGGTCAAGGACTTCTCTGACCCCGCTGGAGGCACTCAGCTGGAGCAGCCAGGAACTCGTTAAAAAAAAAGAAAAAAGAAAGGCAAGGAAAGAAAGAGCAGTAATCATTAACCTCTGCTTTTCACGTTAAAACTATCTGCTGTGTCAGGGCGAGGACGAGGGCAGATGGATTTGAAAAGATCCTAAAAATAAATACGCCTGATGGGTTTAAGTGATATGTGAATAAGTGAAAGGAAGAAAAAAACAAAACAAACAAACAAAAAAAAAAAAACGGCAACGTTCTGTCTAATGCTTTCACTTTTCCTTTTCTTCCTTTAGCGGCCTGGCCATAAGTATGCCATTCTCACAAGATGATTCAAATCAGAATCAGAATTGTGAGAAGGATGGCTCTAAGGGAACACTTTAATGGTTACATGCATAAATACACTGAAAAAAGTCAAGCTTTAGTGAGGGTCAAATTACTGACCTGCATCAAGCATCATCAGAGGAAACATTAAACATTAATCCAACACACCACAAATGAAAGGTTTGTGTTGAACCATCAGTTTACGGATTCAGTTTACTAGGGAGCCGTAATGAAAAAAAGTCATGTGACCTGAGGAGTCCAGATTGAGCCTATTCCAGAGTGATGGGCGTGTCAGGGTACGAAGTGAAGCGCATGACGCGATCATGCATAGTGTCCACTGTACAAGCCTCTGGAGGCGGGTTTATGATCTGGGGTTGCTTCAGTCGCTCAGCAGAGTTAAGTGGCAATAACATGACCAGGTTGTCATGTCAATGGAGTTTTTCTTCCCAGATTGTGAAAGAGTTCTAGGTTCATGCACGTAGAGTTCTAGGTTCTAGGAGCATGAGAAATCTTCTTCACACATGGACTGAACACCACACGACACTATTGCGCTGTAATCAAAGCTAAAGGTGATCTTTTTTTTTTTTTTTTTTTTTTTTGGACCACCTAATTATTAATCAAACTAAAATTCATTTAGTCGTTTTTCACTCTTCACTCCTATGCCATGTTAACCTACGTAATTTTTTTTTAATGGTATTTATAAAATGTTACACATACTGTACAACAGAAAAGCACCAAAAAAATCCATTAAAAAAAATGGAAATGACATAATTGGCGACTAAATGAAGAAAGAACGCCCCCTAAACACTGTCTGAGCTCAAGGGGCAACGTGGAGGAGCCAAAACGTGCAGTTCCTCGAATGACCACTAGGACCAAAAGTGTGTCAATCCCCATAGAGCCCCATGTTAAAACGTCAAACCTTACACCAGACATGCTAACAGCTAGATTTCCCCTTCATGACCACTGTACAGGGCTGAATTTTGATTTAACTCATCAGTCAATATTATATTAAGCCGTAAAACTATGCATAATTAGGGGTGTGGCCATTTTGAGTGATAGTTGGTTGCAATATACTATACAGTAGGTGTCAAACCGCTAGCTATGAATCACTTTAGCTGACCAGCTAACTGAAATCGTTGTAGTTTACATTTACTTATCACAAGGAAATGACAAGTGACGGCGTGTAGGTCATAGATGACGGAGTTCAACCAAATGCAAAGTAACCTTATCATATAATTTAACATTAGCCACCTTAGCATTTTAGCTAAGCTAAAGCTAAACTAGCTACTGTAGAATGTGGATAAGTAGGCGTGTTCAAACCGAGAGCCAGTCTCTGTTCGTTCCGCCCATTCGCCCTTTTATGGATTGACGGAGATTTGGCTCCTGAGTCAGCTCCGGCCAAGTTGGCGACAACAAGCGCTCCTGCAGCTGAGCTTCTTAACCGCTCTTCAGGAAACCTACAGTACGAGTGATGTCACTGAGGGTTCGCCCAGTGCTTTTTATGCAGTCTATGTGTGCGCTCAACTGTCCAGTAATGCAGCTCAGCCACTGCAGTGCATCAGCTAGCCCAGACACACACACACACACACGCATACACACACACACACACACACGCACACACACGCGCACACGTTACTTCTTCCAGGCTTTTTATAGGGTGCCATAATTTTTGTCCTAAATAAATGAATAGGCTTGTTTATCCTAAATCTTAATTGATATAATAGATGTACACAAATTATTTAAAGTAGTCAGTGTAAGCTGTGTAGTGTAGAACTGCAGCATCTCAAGATTTTCACTTTTTTCACAAATAATAATAAATAATAAATATAATCCAGCCTTTTTATTGTTTAGATTTTTTTTTTTATCAGAACTAAATTAAAAACAAAGGCTACCAATGATATAAATTTTCAGCAAGTGTGCGTTTTTTAATTTTTTTATTATTATTATTATTATTATTATTCTCATGTCGAGCTGCACCGGGGTCGATGAGGGAACGGGAGGACGAGAGAAAGAAGCAGATAAGACTGACGCACGGTTACTATTCGGAGGGGAAACATTCCTGCGCGAGGGTTCTGCCGCGAGATCGGCCTTCCTCTCGATGCTGTGTGGTATTTTGTCCCCAGCTGAGCTCCAGATAGTGCAGGAGAGATGCAAACTTTCCCAAGGATATCTTCCAACCGCATACCACTGCTTCTCTCTTCATCTCATCCCTCCGTCGCTCTCACTCCCTCGCTGTAAACCCTGTCGTCGGACGCACGAACACCTTGACTTTGTTTTGGACAGCTGTTTCCAAAACGTTTCCCTGCTCCTTCGACTCACATGGTGTTTTTAATTTTCCTTATTTTTTCCCTTCATGTCTCCATGACAGTCATGATAACATTTTTCAAATATTTATGTTTGTTTTTTTTTTTGTTTTTTGTTTTATTAATTTTGTAATAGAGTAAAGTTGATTAGATAACACTTCGCACGTGGCGGGCGACACCCTGGACGGGGTGCCAATCCATCGTAGGGAAAACAAGCACACCCTTACTGCACATCTGGATTTTGGAAACGCCAATTAGCCTAATCTTTGGACTGTTGGAGGAAACCGGAGTAGAAGGAGGAAACCCACCAAGCACGGGGAGAACATACAAACTCCACAGGTGCCGGGACTTGAACCCTGGACTCTAGAAAGACGAGGCCACAGTGCTAGCCACTATGCTGCCATGCTGCATAATTAAATAACAGAAATTTACATAACTATGATGATAACACGATGAGCACAATGAGTCCTCCCTCCACTGGACAATCAAACATAGACCTTTAACGTCTTTTACTGTTGAGTTCAGGAAATGTATCCTTGTGTGAAACGTCAATCCTTGGTTCAACTGAACATCAGCATCTGAGACGGCGGTGCCGAAAGCGATCGGTGCTGCATGCTGAGAAAAATAAAGGTTCGACTTCCGTAAGACAGACTACTTACTTTTTCAATTTGGTGAAGGTTGAGGAAGGGACGTTATTGTCATAACTAAGTAGTTGAGGCACTGAACAACAGTTTGGGAGACGCCAGGTTCAAACCCCACCATCACCATCACCACCAAGTTGAGCCTGTCGGGCCCTTTAGCGAGGCCCTTAACCCTCGACTGCTCAGCTTTATAATGTGATAAAACTGTAAGTCGCTCTGGATACGGGTGTCGGCCAGATTCTGTAAATAAATGTAAATGTCATCAAATGAGACAAAAATATCTTGATGGCATAAAGTTTTCTCTTCTTTATTCTGAGCTTGATGAGGCCTCCGACCACTAGATGGCGATGTGTCATGTACATGTTTCAGTGAAATTCCAAACCATGACAATGTGAAAAAGAACATTCTTACTGTTTTATGTATGTTTACGTTCATTCAGCGTCATTAAACGCTTTTTCTCCACAAACCCAGCGTCTGTTGGGATGTGGGAGGAAACCGGTGAACCAGGAAGAAACCTGTGACTGGCGTACTCAAACCTCCAGTCTAACACAGGATGGAACCAGAGACAAAATACTGCGCCAATGTTCCGCCCCCATGATACATATTTCTACCTCGGAGCCTCCAGCTGAGGGAAGAGCTTCAAGTCCCTGATCCATTTCCGAAACTCGAGTGGCTTTAGGTACGAGAGCCGATGCACAAGGTGTTGGAGTGACGAACCATATGTTGGTAGGGTATGTGGGAGTACGCGAGCGTCAAATCTAGAGTTCACATCTATTAAAAGCCTGTTTAACCTGATTTGATTCAAAAGAGTAGCGAGACTGTCTCTCTATAGTTGTAGCGTTACACTATTTCTGACACTCTCACTTTGTAAAAGTTAAAAAAAAAAAAAAACAGATTATGAGAAGAGTCAAAGACAGAGATGAGAGCAGGTTTGCAGTTTCCCCTGAATGATGAATTCCCCTGAGACGGCGGTGGGAAACGGGTTACACACGCAACTGTGGCTAAGACATTACTGTAAAGCTACGTCGTGAAAGCGAAAGAGAAAAAGAAAAAACACACACACACACACACACACTCACACACCACATACACACAGTTATCATACTGAAATTAAAGTTCAAAAATATACGTTTTTTAGGTCAAAGGTTTAGGTAAAAGAAGGACAGAGGTTTTTTTTTTTTTTTTTTTTTTTTTAACACTGGTTCGGAGAATCTGGTGTAACGGGTCGCACATGATGCTCTCTAGTGACCCTTTGGTATTTCAGCCACACTGACCTACTATAGAGTGCATCAGCAAGCCAAGGCAGCTGCTTACATAACGGCAGTCCCTCAGGAGGCCATATTGTCCACTGTGGCTGCGTTGTGCCTCGTCCAGGGAAAGGGACAGAGGGACCCTCAGATCTTTCCAATCTCTCCTCCCTGCGTCCTCCCTCTATTCCCTTTGCCCGCACAATGGGACTCTTCAGTCAAAATAGGGCCTGCCTTCACCCAGGCTTCCTGCCCCATGTCCCAGGCTTGCAATATTTCTTGCCGGCTATCAAAGAAGATTCCAGTGGGTTTTGTCCCGAGCGCGTGACGCGGCCGTACATCTGGACGACGGGGGGTTGAGCGGGATGCGGGGGTATGGTGCACAAGGCTTGGCTTAATCCCGCTTCCTTAAAACCGACGCGTGCAGGAACCAAGGGCGCATTCAGAACAGCCACCTGACTCCGCACGGCCTCGGACCAAAACAAGAACTTTGATGGAAACGCGCACAATGAAGGCAGCAGTAAAGTCACGAATCTGAAAAGAGAGAGAGAGCCGTGTCCTTGTGCGTAGCGTACGCCAAATCTCATGGAGTCTAGTCGCTAGTTAGATATATATAGATAATTTTTTTTATTAATTAACATATTAAAAAAAAAAACACAGCCACACCAAGCAGAACAGTTTATTTATTTATTTATCTATCTATCTATTTTAATCCATTCCTACGTTAATTATATTTGAAAACTTTGATCTGCCCATAGCAGGTGCAGCATCAACATCTGCAACAACAAAAAAATCCTTTATGCAGGGTGGGGGGGGGAATCAAGTTACTTACGCATCGTCATTCTTTTCTGTGGCGATTCATGTATCGCCATACTGACTCCAGAATCAATATTTTAAAAAATAATAATAATAAAATTATTTATACTGTATATGTTTGCGTTTGAGGTGGTAAAATGTTGCAGTTCCTCTATAGTCCTACAGGGGGCATCTCGTGTGTTAGGAGCAAATTATATGCTAAATTAAAAGAATCGTAAGAGATTTAAAAAATATTAATAATATGAAATCGTATTAACTATTAAATAATACTATATTAAATATTAAATATGAAATAATATATTAAATCAAGATATTAATAAAATTGTGATATTAACAGAATCGCAATACGAGCAGCATCGGCAATCGTACCGGGTGGTGATTATTATCTCACGCCTGATGCGCGACCACGTCACAGAAATACACTGAACCTACATGTCTGTTAGATACCACATGAGGTCATGATGCATCTTTAAAAAGGATCTAAGGCACATTAACAGATACATGTACTGTAAGTATCTAACTACATGTAGTGATGGACTTTACATCCGGACATCGAACTGGTTCATATTCCACGACCACCAAGTTGCCAGTGTTGGGCCCTTGAGCAAGGCCCTCAGATATATACAGTATGATGTATGAGATAAAAAGGTAAGTCACTCTGGATAAGGGCGTCTGCCAAATGCCGGAATGAATGAATGACATCGCGTTTAAGATCACGAGCGTAGCACTTCCTGTTTAATACGCCGGTCAGGTCGCTGATTGGCTGGTGATGACGGAACACCTCGCACCTCGCAGGATCGTGTTGGGTTTCATGATTTTTTTTTTATTGTATTATTTCCACAATACTAATATATTCTTGCCTCAGCCCTGAATTACAGTCCGTTAATGTGCCTTAGATCCTTTTTAAAGCTGATCGCATAAAAAAAATAAATGACCACATACTGTAGCCACACTCGCACCGTAGGCGCAAAGGACAATTAATAAATAAAAAAGTTTCATTTATTTTGTTTGTGGCCCTCTGATGGCGTCCAGCCCATATGCAGGTGGAAGCCTCGTCCCCAGACCAACACGCCAGATGGAGGAACGGACTGGTGTTCAGTCGGTGCCAGACACACAGCTGCTGGTGGCCCGTTTGAAACACGGTTGGTGACGAGCAGGTGATGTGGCAACAGAACAACTGCAGGGACACACATGAGCAGTAAAACGACCATACAAAGCCATGCACGAGCTGACAGGCGTGCTTTAAATAAACCCAGAGAGTCAGAATTCCCCTAAAATTTTCGAGCCCCAGGCAAATAAACACAGAAAAGGAAGTAAAAACCATACTCAAATGCACACAAAAATAATCATTTGCATAATGGCCTGCACGGCTGTTGAACGTAAGATAATACTTAGCAAAAGAAAAACATCCATCGCGCTGGTCTTTTTAACCCTGGTGAAGTTGTGACTTAACTAGATCCTGGAATTCATTGCCATGTTTTAATCATGCAACCCGTTAGCAAAGCCTGCAAGATTATTACAATGAAAAATCTGTCCGGTTATTTATTCAGCCCTTAAAGTACCCCGGCCGCCATACCAGAACTGGATCATAAACATTATGGATGCTTTAACTTAATAGTTCTTTCCGAAAAAACGGAACAAACACGACGTGCATCTTAAAAATCTTGATGCTTGAATTCGTTAGGAATTGAAATGAATTCAAGATGTGACCAAAAAAAAAAAAAAGACATTTTATCAATTTGGAAAATCTTTCTTGCTATATTTCTTCGATAATTGCAACAATGTCTGGAAACGCTATCGTTAAAGCAACATGAGTTTGTCGAAGGGCTACCCAGTGGCTCTGCTTTTCTTTCCTTCAATTTTATTATTATTATTTTTTTATTATTTATTTTTTGGATTCCGTTTAACTCGTTAATCTCAAATGGACCGCAACCTGAGCACTAAACACTCCGCTTTAGACCAGATGCTGGTTAATGATAAGTAATGACCGTTAAACAGAATCGAACAAATTACACTGTTCTCTGTGATTTAAAGAATGAAAGAAAGAAAGAAAGAAAGAAAAAAATCCATGTGTCGAAAACATCTCAGGCGTTGGCATCAAAAATCGTTAAAAATGTTTTATTTTTTTGCTTTAAAAAAAAAAAAAAAAAAAAAACTCTAAACCACATGAAGAGGTGCCTGGCATAAGCGATTCTGAGAAAAACGCTCACTTCCCCTCCGTAATCAAACAGCCTGCACCGTGGCAACCGTCCCGCTTTTTAAATTGTTGTTTCGAGTGCTTGTTTGTGTACGCGTTTGGCTGGAGCCCGTCTCATAGGGGCTGGAAATATGATGTGGTGAGAGCGGCGTCCCCGGGCATATGGAGCTGTACGTAGAGATGCTGTCTGATGTGCGTTCAAAACCACAGCGCTACACAGAGCTTCATTATGCACGGGTCCCGAGAGGGACGGGAGGGGAACACACAGCGACTGAGGCGGGCTGTTTCAGACGGGCCTACAGCAAACACTCGGCTGATGGAGGACCCGGGGAGCGGCGCGGCGCGGCGCGGCGAGAGTTACCGCCAGCATGCGCGACACAAAAAAAGAAATGATTATACGTGTTAATAAAACTAGATAAATAAGCAGAAGCATTAGACATGAGACTCGGAGGGTTGAACGGTGGCAGGATACATTACACTCCATTACTCTGGAGCCGATCACATGCTGCATGTCGGGGGGAGAGAGAGAGAAGTACACGATGTAATATGTAAGGATGGCAGCTTCAGACGCTATGGACAGTCGTTTAGAATTCTTTTAAAAGTTAATAAGATTAAACACACACAGACACACCGCAATGTGGCACGTTATGGAGAAAATATAAATGGGTTAATAAAAGTTACAGCTTTTCCTCTGACTGTTGCGGAGTTGTTGAGAGCCGTGAATCATGGGTAGACTGTTGATTTAATTCGATTTTTGTGTTTCTTAGAAGTTTTAAAACGTATTTAAAAAAAAAAAAAAAGAGTCCAATAAACTCTATTAACTTGTGTTGTTGATTTTTGTTAATAATTTATCATAAAAAGGCTATAATCTCTTTTTTCTTTTGCTCCACACTCCAGTCCAGTAGGTGGCAGTCACGCATCAATCACGCATTAGCTCAAAAGAAGAAGAAGAAGAAGAAGCAATGATCTCTCCAAATTAGAGTGTATGCTGTGGTATATTTTCAGCTGCCAATTTTACCTGAAGTTTAGCTATATGCTGTATGTATATATAATATTATTTTATTCAATTTTTTTCAGTAAATCAATTCTAAATTGAAAACTGGAAATGATAGGAGATATTAGATAATCATTATTTGAGTAGGTGCTTTAACATAAACCTGTGATTTGCTGACATAATATATAGGAAATTAATCAACACCCGTTTGACCAAACAGAATGGAGGGAAATATCTGTAACTTTGACAATATTCCTAATCAGGTGGGCTAACAAATCAGTAGTGGTAGAAACTCCGGGAGGCGTGGCATAGGGGGGTAAAATGCTCATCAAGCGGAAGTTTCTAGAAGAAAATGCTTCCGAGATGGCCGCCTTCTAACATTACAGCGATCAGCTACGTGAAAAGACATCCTACATCCTAAACGACATTAGCAAGACCTGCATGTGGATTCAAGGTGAGATCGAATCGTGAGCTGCTTGTGCAAAACTAAATGCATTTAAAGAAAAGTCAGATATCAAAGATGTGTTTGGAGGAAAAGGAAACAAATCTGTTCCGTCCATCCATTGGACCGTGGTGACCAATGAATTTAGTCCCATTCGTACAACCGTGGTAGGACCTCCAGTCAAAAATCACATACTGTTGGAACTGTGGGAGGAAACCGGAGTATTTGGAGGAAACCCACTAAGTGCGGAGACAACATGCAAACTCCATGCACACAGACCCCGAGGCGGGAATCGGACTTGGACCCTGGAGGTGCGCGGGCACAGTGCTAACCACTAAGCCGTTAAGCTCATACCACCATCATGTACATAGAAACAGTCTATTCATATTATTTTTCAACATTTTTACCCTCCGTTAATGACCCTTAATCTGCAGTTTTCAGATTCGCACCTGACTGCACTACTGGAAACTTTATATCATAGGGTTTCTTACTGTTTTTTACTTTGTTTGGGTTCTGTAATAGGTGACGGTGCTAACCACTACGCCACCGCGCCACCAGGCTTTTAGGTTAGCAGACGTTATCTTGGCTGAAACGTGACGGAAACAGGACAGCGCTCCGTCCATAATCCTGTCGTGGCTTAATAGTTGCACTGAACTGAACAGACTGTTCAAAATCCTCAAAAGTAAAAGTCGTCATGGAAAAAAAAAAAATTCATAAGGACATGGAATCGGTTAGTGTGTGTTACATTTTATGGCAGGAAGTCAGCCAGCAATGGTCGTATTTCTCCACGACGGGTTTCGTACGTCCGGGACAGCGACTGCTCGACTGTGCAATTTGATGCAAATAATGGCTGAGAAGAAAATGCCGATTCAGGTTACAAGATTATCGGCTTCTCCCGAGTCTGCTCAACACGCTCTGTGTTCCCAAAGACACCCCGATCCCCTCGGTCCAGCGAGTGCAGCACCGAAATGTGTACAAAGGAAAGAAATCGAGAGTGAACGTGAGTTTATGTTTCCTCTTAATCGACAACAAGTAACACTCTGGATTGTTTTTTTTTTTTCCCTTTCTTTCTTTTTTTTTTAAAAAAGAGGGCTGCATGACCGCAACAATTGGTTTGCTCCCTAAAGGCTCCCGAGACAAAAGTGCCTCTCGTATGGATATTGGCCAGGGGAGCCTCCCGCGCCTGCAGAGGTGCAGGATTAAATTTGGCCTCTTTGTGCAGCGCGGGGATTTCCAGCTCATGAAACACTGAGATGGATGGGAATGAGCGGCGCTCTTGCAGTCCCTGTGTGGGAAAACCTCTCTCTCTCTCTCTCTCTCTCCTCATTCTCTCTCCTCATCCTTCTGTCTTCTTAAATTCTAGAAATGAATCTGTCTCGCTATTGGAATACAGAGAACAGACACCGGCTCATCAAATCCTTCCAGGCGTTTTTGTTTCCTGTCCTGGGACAGTCCTAATCCTGGCCGATTAAAGCACGGTGAATCCACTCTTCCTCTTTCCCTTCACGTCTCTCCGACTCTCTGATTGAAGCAGAGCCAGCTGAAGAGCTAACATTTCTGACCAGCTCGATCTCATTATGTAAGGAACGCAGCCAAGATTTTAGCGGTTTTCCCAAAGCCATGAGTCCATGAAGAGCAGAAGATTTGGACCTTCCGCTCCTATAAAACAAATGTAACGTCTCACGTCTAGCGTATAAGAAGCATCATTTAGTGCAGCTAATCAGAGATGTTTATTTAAAAAATTAAAAAAAACTGCTTCAGCTCTTCTGGTTCACAGGAACAAATTTACTTCTGAAAAATGAAACGACCCAGAACTAAAATCAGCCCCGATTCTGAATTCCTAAAACTGTTCCTGCATACGTTCCTGAAAGTCAAAGTAAAACACAGATAAACTTCTGGAAAAAAAACAAACAAACAAACAAAATCAAATAAAAGTTTAAACAAGCCTAAAGTTCTTCAAAAGTTCCTGGGTCCGTTTTTACAAACATTTAAATGAATTAATAAACAAACAAACATTAAAAAACAAGTTGTTAAGTTCTAAGATCCTGAAAAACATACAAAATACACCTAAAGAAGGGAAGGATAAATAAATAAATAAATAAATAAATAAATATGCCTAAAATTCCTCAAAAAGTTTCTGCAATGAAAGCCAACTAAAGTTTTGGTTTCCTGAATAAGTTGTGAAATCATGACTTAATCTACTTCACAAGCTCTCACTCACTCGTTGCCTTTACCGCTTTATCCTGTATTCAGGGTCACGGGGGGCCTGGAGTCTATCCCAGAAGACTTAGGGCACGAGGCGGGGTACACCCTGGACAAGGTGCCAATCCATCGCAGGGCACACACACTCATTCACACACTACAGGAAATTTGGGAACGCCAATTAGCTTAATCTGCATGTCTTTGGACTGTGGGACGAAACCGGCGGACCCGGAGGAAACCCACCAAGCACGGGGAGAACATACAACCTCACAGAGACAGGAATCGAAAACAGCCCCTGGAGGTGCAAGGCGACAGTGCCAACCACTACGCCACCGTGCCCAACTTCAAAAGCGCTTGCAGTGAAAGTTCCTGTAACAAGTGTATGGTAGAAACAAGCCTACATTTTGGGAAAAAAACGTCCTGCATTGGAAACACCCTTGAGTGGAAACGTACCTGAAGTCCCTCAGTCTCTAAAACAGGTCTCGCAGTCGAACCTGGGTAAGTCCCGGAAAAAATGAAAGCGCAGCTAAGCACCCTAAATCACTCTGGGCTGAGAAGAGGAATAAAACACTTCAGCACATGATTTTATTTTATTACTTTTAATGCCCAGATATCTGGAGAGTTGAACCCCTGTACAGCTGCAGTCGGCTTGTTCACCGGCTCTACTTGTGTGTGATGCTTTAGTGAGTGTAGCGTTACTCGTGCGTGCCGGAACACTCAGGGCTGAGTGTTTAAGGAAGCCTCAGCATCCGTCCTCTCTCTCAGACTCCATTTCACCATTTCAAAGGAAGACCAAACACTCTTCAGTGACCTTAGCAAAGAGCCAGAGCAGCCTTGACTCACAGCACTATAATGACTGGGAATTCACTGTTTAAGGTCACGATCGACCGCAGGAATCTCGCGGGGATGTTAGCCGCTGTGTGTCACGGTCCTCGGAGCAATACTTCTGTTAGTCAGCTGTGTTCCTCGGCATCCGCTTCATGGGGATAGTGATGTTGCGGACTTTATTCGTTTGGTCCTCGGCCAAAGAAAACAACTGAACCAGCTCCAGTTCTCTACTGGCCTGGGGTTTGTGACATAGGTGGTGATTAAGATGTGTTAGGAAATCAGTATCATGGCTGATGAATGAAAATGATGAAAAAAATTTAAAAAATCAGAGATGCCATAATATCATTTGTTTCTTTTATGACAGTGATTGATCCTTAAAAATATACATATTAAAAATAACATTCCTTAAAAGCACACCTTATAATGAACTTTTTATATGTATTTAAAGTTCTGGAACAAGCCCTCCTGTTTTCTCTTTTTTAGGAACATCAAAAGCTCCTGAAACAGTCAAAACAATCCTGCAGTTCCTAAATTCCTGAAAAGATTCTGCAGTGCAAACACACCTGAAGTTCCTGAAACAGTTCCTACAGTGGAAGCGATCCTAAAAGTTCCTAAATTCATAAACATTTCTGCATGAAACGCACTTAAAATTGATGAAAGTATAAATGCACCTGAACAACTTCCTGAAAAGTCCGTTAAAGCAAAACACATCAAAAGTTCCTGGAACAGTCGCTACCATAGAACAGCGCTCCGAATTTCCAGAAAGACTTTCTGTATTGCAAGTGCATCCAAAGTTTCGGGGAAAATGTGCTGCAGTGAAGACAAACAGTTCCCGAGCTCCTGAAAATGTTCCTTACAGTTAAGTAGTTAAGCTAAAATATCATTCCTAACAAAAGAACAAGGCCCCTTTATATGTAAACAAACACACAAATAAACAAACAAACAAACAAAAACCTCATTTTTGTTGGTATCAGACTGATACTGACATCGGACATCTCTTACAACCAACTGACTGACTGATCAATTAAGTACCTAAATAACTACATAAATAAACAAACAAATAAATAACTGACTCAAAGTACATACAAGAAAACAAACAAAAAAAATCAAATAAATCATTAAATAAAAATAATAAATATAAAATGTATTTTTATACTGTATAATCTTTTATGTATATAATCTTTTCTCTATGGTTTCATGTACACTGTGCTGTGTTTAAAACTGATGTTAGTAAATGAGCAGAAATGAATAATCAGAATTTAAAAATAAATAAATAAATAAATAAATAAATAAATAAATAAAACTCTCTACAAATAAAAACATTATAATACTGTATGCACACGGCATATTATATGCTCTTCTTAGACAGTGAAATATTCTTGAATCTAGCCAAACATATATAGAATTTCTTAAAATAATTTTACAGCAAACCAAGTATTAGGTTATTAAGCTGTTCTGCATTTCTAGTCAATTTTATCTAATAAAATTGCAAGTGAAATTTTTTTTTCAAGATTTATAGATTTTTATTGACTGAATTTTTTTTTTTTTGACAGATTTTTTAAAAATAGTTTTTAGCGATTTATTTCTTTAAAGAAGCAAAATTATCTGCCAATAAAACAACACATTTTTCATTACATTTGACCAGAAATAAATTTTCATTTGGGCGTCACAGTGGCAGAACCTCCAGGGTCTGGGTTCGAGTGAAATCAAATCAAACTCAGATTTTTTTTTCTCACATATACGGTCATATACATTATGATGTGCAATGAAATGCTTTTACAACTACCCATGAACTAAAAAAAAAGAAAAGAAAAAAAAGAGTATTCAAATAAGGAATATGAGATAAGAATATAATAATAATAATAAAAATTAGTATGAAAAAAATATTCAAATAAATAATATAAAACATAAAAATAAGACTTTTTAAAAAATGACACAAATATAGAAAATATAGAAAACCTTTTTAAAGAGAAAAGAACAGTGTGTTTGATCTGTGTGTATGGAGTTTGCACAACCAAAGGTTTCCCTCCGTGTACTCCGGTTTCCTCCCACAGACCAAAATCATGCAGATTAGACTAATTACCGTTCCCAAATTGCCCGTAGTGTGTGTGAACGAGCATGTGAGTGTGTGTGCTGTGCGATGGATTGGCACCCCATCCATGGTGTAACCCACCTTCTTGGGATTGGCTCCAGGCCCCCCCGCGACCCTGAATACAGGATAAAGCGGAGCGATTAACCTTAATATTGATATTAATTTAAGAAACTATAGATAAGTTTGGCTAGATTTAAGAATATTTCACTTGCAAAAGATGCCTTTTATTTGTTTGTTTGTTTTGCTTTGTAAAGAAAATGTTCCACAAAGAAATCGAGGATAACTCCCACATGTGATTAAGGCATGTGGAACGACGGTCTGGCTTGTAAACCGACGTCGGGTTGCTAAAAAGCTACGCGGTTTCTTTGAGCCAAACATCGCACTGGCATCATGTTAGTGGAAAACGGTTTAAGAAGCAGACACCAGCATGACCAGCTAAATTCGACCCAATAACCCTGACGGTCCCGAAGCTTCCAAGTACGCTGAGGCAATACAGTGTTTGGTCATTTGACACGATTACCCATTTGACTGAAGAATTTGTCTTCCTAATCTGAAATTGTGCAACGCAATTCCTACTGTGCATTCTTCCAACACAGTGCGTCTCTGTGTCCCAACCTAAATGGAATTTAACAAGAAGAACGGATGTTTATTCAGCATACGAGAGGAACCAGACAGCAGGATAATTAGATATCCTCTCTCTCTCTTAAAAAAAGACCAGAAAGCCTCATTCTCCTCAATGGACCCTTATATGGCTGATGCAACTGCAAAAGAATGCACAATAACTGGTGGATTCTCTCTGGTCTGGTTTCCAAAAAAAGTGCAACACTCATGACAAGACATCCCTAATAGATTAGTTTAGAAAATAAAGGGTTACGCACCGGGATCGGGTTAGCGAACATCGCTGTGCTCATCGTATCTGCTATTAACTCTGACACAAGCGCTGGCAGTCATGTTCAAATCCTGCAGTGTTTCCTGTCAAGAGAAGCCGCTCTGGGGTCTCGATCCATCCGGGAACGAGCAACACATGTACGCACGGATCAGTGAAAACTTTGCTGATCGCTTACAGCATGAACATGACACTGGGTACGACATTACACAGCTCATTTTGTTCAAACTTAGTACTCCATTGTGGAAAAGCAGAACGGTTTGCTCGGGTTTGAGCTTCTCTGCGTCTTCCCTGTGTTTTTTTTTTTTGTTGTTGTTGTTTGTTTGTTTTAAGTGGAGGCGGCACGGTGGTGTATTGGTTAGCACTGTCGCCTTGCACCACCAGGGTCCGGGTTCGATCCCCGGCCAGGCTCGATTCCCGTCTCTGTGTGCATGGAGTTTGCATGTTCTCCCCCTGCTTGGTGGGTTTCCTCTGGGTTCTCCGGTTTCCTCCCACAGTCCAAAGACATGTAGGTTAGGCTAATTGGCGTTCCCAAATTGCCCGTAGTGTGTGAATGAGTGAGTGATGGATTGGCACCCTGTCCAGGG
Organism: Clarias macrocephalus; assembly: GCA_011419295.1. Classification (NCBI taxonomy): domain Eukaryota; kingdom Metazoa; phylum Chordata; class Actinopteri; order Siluriformes; family Clariidae; genus Clarias; species Clarias macrocephalus. The sequence continues at coordinate 39,558 of JAAGKR010003289.1, forward strand.
TCTACCCTGCCATGTGCCCCAAGACTCCTGGGATAGGCTCCAGGCCCCCCGTGACCCTGAATACAGGATTAAGCGCTATAGATGATGAGTGAGTGTTTTAAGTGGAGGAAGATGTTTTTCAGGTTAGCCCTGATAGCCTCGTGTGGAAACCATTTCTTTTTCATTCATTTCAGTTCATTCCTAAAGTTCCCGCTCCAGCATTCCACACCATCCCAGAATAAAATAAAAGTATGGTTTATGGTAACTTTTTTGTCTGCAACAGTACAGCAGCCTACTCTGTATATCGGAATGAACATGTTTGAGGTTGTAAGATTTTTTGAAAAGCATCCTTAAAAATCATCTGGAGCATAAAGTCACAAATTTACACCTGTCTCATACGATGCTGTTAACTTTTTCGCCTGTCAAAGTATAGCGCTAACTAGTCATATAACTCACGGATAAAGGAACAGTAGTCTCGCAAAACATGAAGGTTGCAAATTTTCTGCAAAAGTTTTTTTGTTTCCTGGTGAATTTGTCAGTTTACGACAATTTTAATGTTTGTACGTATGCCTAAATAATTTACGAGCATTTTCACATGGTTGTCAATTTGTTGATTTGTACCGTGCCCAGGGACGATTATACGAACTCCTGCTTGGAAGGCGAGCTACTGTAATAATGGATGCACGTTTCCGGGCGTCAGACTGAAAAGATACGGCCGAGAGCATGTGTTAACCTTTATTTATGTGACTGTGGTAAGAACAAGAAAGTGAAGAACACACGCCAGTCAGAAGACACACCTTCTCACTCCATGGCCTTTCCTGATTTTTATTTCTTAGGCGGCCAAAATATACAATAATCAGATGTTTAATGCCTTCATGTTCATTGGTCTTTTGGTTGCTCCCCATCGAGGGGTCGCCACAGCGCACCATCAGATCCGTACACACAAGCTGGCACAGATTTTAATCCGGGCCTGGGACTGGCACTGCATCCCATGGCTGGGGTTTGGGCGCTGGCTGGGAACTGAACCCGGCCATTCCGCATAGCACACGGGAAACCTAACACTGAGCCACCAACACCACTCACCACTGCAACACCTTCATAACGGCTATAATCTGAGGTGCTGGTTGTTAATTGGTGATTTCTGAGGCTGGTAACTCTAAATAAACTTCTCTGCAGCAGAGGTAAGTTTACTTGGTCTTGCGTTTCATCACGGTGCTTGATGTGTACAAAAGACTGTCCTGAAGCTCATTATGAAATCAAATCAAACGTGGTCCACTGTGCCAAAGTTATGTCACCTAGCCTGGCTTGTGTTGCGTTCCACCCTGTCCTCAGAGCGCCGACAGCCTTTTATGTGACCCACCAAATTCTACATGACACGATCTCAGCTCCATCGACTTTTCCACAAAACTTTTAAAAGGTTATCTCTCTGTGAACAGGGCTTCTCCCTTTGTCACGATACGCCCCATGCCCAGAGCCCTTGACAACTTCCTCGACTCGGAATGCCGCTGGAATGCCGAGGGAGCGCTTGCCAACGTGGGCTACCTGTTTAAAAGGGATTAGAGGAGCTTTATCCTGTCGTCAGGAATGCGGAATGGCCGACCTCCTCACCGGAGAGACATCTGAGGCAGCCATCCCGGGGTGATGCTCCGACACGTTCCCGTGAGCAGAGACGACAGTTCGATGAGATCGCTCGAATTACTTTCGTGGCCTGTCATCAGACGAGGACGTAAATAACGTTTTGGCACCTTCCTTCCAAAACAACGTGAGACGGCAACACGAGAAGTCAGGCAACGTGAGAAGTCAGACCGTTAAACCCGTCTGAAGGCGGGATGGGTGGCGATGCCGTTTACAGCTTTTGTCTGGAATTTCTGCACAATGACTGCTTTAAAAAAAAGATGCAACAGGATCTTGTGTGAATTCAAAAACGAAAAAAGAAAAAAAAAACCCTGTTAAGTCGTGTCTGTGTTGGAATGCTGCTGAAAACATGGGGCTGCACTTGAAATCTATGAAATCGACTTCCTGTTCTACCTGATCACGGCAATCTTTCGGTAACAGAATACACCTAGTATAATTGATGGGGCGGAGAAAAAAAAGAGAGAATATCAAAGAAGAAGCGAAATAGAGAAATTCCGCTTAGCACAATAGGAAAAGTTTGATAAAATCATGCGACACACACGGAGCAGTTAAGTGAAAAGTGAAGTTGTGGTGCAGCGGCAAGTCAAAATTGTTTCCCTCGTGATAAGAAGAGGAATAGAAGCTCGTGCGGGTTAGTTTACTGCTGTGTCCAAATCCAGAGCCACCAGGACGCAAAGCGCGGAGGCGCAAAAACCTTTTACTACAGCTGTGACCTCGGGATAACATGGCATCTAGACATGACATACAGTATCTTGGTATATGATATCCCCACATGACGTGGATGACATGATGTATAATCCTAATGTACGACTAGAATGTTCATGGCATTGGATCTTGACATGGCATGGAATCTTTCCATATGTTTACATGGCATCTTGATATACAGGAGCATTCTGTGATATGGAAAGAAATTCTAGACGCATCTTGATATGGCAGGACATGACACGGAATCTTGTTCACCTGAAACACTCCGAAGAGTGATAAGATCTTGACTCTAGTCAAATTCATCTGAAATTTCTTTCTATATAATAACAACAAACCAATTATAAGATCATCAAGCTTATTTCTAGACAAAAATTAAAAAAAAATTTTAAGCGTAAATTTCTCAAATGATCTCATATACGGTTCATTACAATCATAATGTACTGTGCAAAAGGATTCCACTGCAAAGAAGGACATCTTAGCAAGTAAAATACTCAAGTAAAATACTCTTGAATCTACAGTATGGAAATTTAATTTATTTAATTTCTTAAAATAAGTTTACAACAAACTAACTATAAGATTAAGTGTATTTAAAGTCGAATGTTACTTGTTCTATCAGCAGATAATTTGGTTTCTTTCAAGAAATAAATTCCTAAAAACTAGCGGAAATATCTGCCAATAGTGCAAGACATTTTTCGCTTACAATTTTAGTAAAATTTGACAAGCAATAAGCTTAATAATCTTATACAGGTAATCCCTGACGTACCCAAGATCAACATCTGTGCGTGTCTGTGCGTACATGCGTGTGTGAAAGTTATCCTAAACAACAACCCCCCTCCCCCTCCTCCTCTCCCTCTCCTGATTCTTTTCATGCAGGTTAATTAGTTTTATTTTTACTTTATATTTTCTATTAATATTTTTGGGTTGTGGAACGAGTAATCGAAATTTCCATTATTTCTTATGGGGAAATTTGCTCCGGGACAAAATCTGAGAGATTCCCATTGTGATTTAAAGGCGCAGAGACAACATGAGACTGTGAGATTAATTTCCTTAGGCGTGGTTATGATTTTTGGCCACATGATGGCAGTATTGGGAATGGGGACAGGGTTGGTCAAGTGGATTGGTATACTTTACATCAGGGGTCTCAAACTCAGTTCCTGGAGGGCCGCAGCCCCACGGAGTTTTGTCAAGATTTCATGTCATGACATGGCATAGATTGACATGACTAGAACTTTTAACGCGACATAATCGGGTTTGACGAGACTTGACGTATCTAGGAACATTTTTTCCCCCCAAGAGAAGCGCTGCATATATAGACATATATTAGCACTATAGTCACTTCTACTGTATTTGCACTTCTGGTAGATGCTGAACTGCATTTCGTTGCTGAGTACCTGTACTATGCAACGACAATAAAGTTGTACCTACCCATCATAACTAGAACTTTGCATGAAATGGCAAAGAATATGACTGAGCTCAGGCAAACATATAAGAATGACAGAGAAGTGATTTGGGATGGTGTGCTGTCATTTTGAGCTGTACCCGACACTCGGGGTCTGATTTGGCCTTTGGTGGCTCAGCGCCCACAGAAGCCTAGAACAGGAAGCACGCGAGAACTTAGACCAGAGTCAAGGCGTCATTTTGTCCACAACCTAGATACATGTGATGGCAATTCTAGGATCTGTTTTCACCACGTCTGTCACATAGAAACCACGTGGCGTTATTAATTTCCTTCGCTTTCTTAGCGCACAGGCTCTTTTTGCATGATGAAAAAGTTGGGGGAAAGTTTTATTTGATATAAATGAGATAAAGAGGTCGTTCAGGTACAAACATGCTGCCGGGTTTGTCTGGCTGATGCTCGAGGCTTTGGTGAAGTATCATCCTGCCCACGCACATAAACAGGCTGCAGTGTACATCAAGCGTATGATTTGGCTTTATAAAGTAGAGGAAACATAAAAAAGGCGCGTTTCTTAGAAATTCTGGTGGGGCACGAGCGACAGAGAGGAAAAAAAACAAAACAAAGCAAGAGCACCGCATTAAGTCTGTGTTGGTAAGGTGATGGGGGCTCTTTTTTTTTTTTTTCTTACCGGTGAGTCATAGCCCTGCTCGACACCAGATGCAAAATCTCGGAAACAAGCTCTGTGTGTGTGTGTGTGTGTGTGTGTGTGTGTGTGTGTGTGTGTGTGTTTTCCTTGCTGCAGTAAAGCAATAAAAAGTTTAAGGACCATAGAAAAGTCTCTGTAATGCACAATGACCCCTCAAGAAAGATAAAGATAAGTGTTTTCAGATATATATTCTATGAAGCAAACACTTGACAGTGAACAAACATCTGCACAACATCAGTCTGATATGTGCAATCTCGACAACACAACATGCAACTGGAACGACGTCAGTGCAGCATTGTTTTAGGATCACTGTTAATCCGCGCTGTAAATATTCCTCTTTTGTTAGGGCTTCGGGAACGCCAGCGTATTTATTCAGTTATACAGAATCTGGATCTGTGTTCGGATTTCAATCTATGTGAAGTTGGGAAGGTCCCGGGTTCAAACCTCACCACCACCAAGTTGCCGCTGTTGGGCCCTTGAGCAAGGCCCCTAACTCGCAACTGCTCAGACTTATAATGAGATAAAAATGTAAGTCGCTCTGGAAAGCCTTCCCAGAAGAGTGGAGTGCATTGCTTTAGAAAAAATAAATAAATAGCCGAAGCTTGACCACGAAAAACGGTCCAGCTACAACATGCACACTCTAATTGCAACCAGACGTTCTGTCACTCTTTTGAACAATGACCAAAAAAAAAGTATTCGTTCTGTTTTTAAAACATAGACAATGTGTTTATTGCATTACAGTACAAAGACGTAGAACAAAAACTAGTGACACGCATCCCCTGTATCATCATTAAAACCTGCTTCCGTCACCCTTTTCTCTGGATTGTTTTGTCTTTACTGATCAATCGTTTTACCTTTGGCCAAGTGTTCTAGAGATTCTCAAACACACACACACATATTGTACGTAAGCTAAAATGCCAAATACATCTACAGCTGGTTTGTTTATGAAAAAGTAGATCAATTTTGGCAATTAATCCACGCAAAGTTCATCCATGAAGTGTATTTACTGAGGGATAAGAAGCACCTGTGGCTCGGATGCTGCTCGGATCCGCATCCTTGCCCTGCGCCGAACACTTCCCCCACAAGTAAAAGCACTCAAGGCTAACAGTGGATTTGCTTGCCAGGGAGAGCGCTAAGGAGACCTCTAACACACCCGCCCACACACACACACACACACACACACACACACACACACACACACACACATGGACACACTTCCGCAGGAAACCCAAACCCTGATCTCCAAATTCAAGTTCAAAGCCATCTCTGCTTTCTTATCCAGCTGAAATTTGACACGTTCTCACAAGTGACACTTCCAACTTTGGTTCTTGTTTAGAACCTTATCCTGGCCAAGATTCCATTCTACCTATTCTATCTCTCTTGGTAAAAATCCCACCACTGTAAATATACAAAGTGGCATACCTCCTCCCTCTCTCCCTCCCTTTTTCTCGCTCCCTCTCCCTTCTCTATGACCTTTCTTCTCTCTCAGAAAGCGGATGTCCTTCTGTCCTCCTTGTCGCGTATCCATGTCAGCATTGTCAAGGGGGGAAAAACCCAGATGTTCCTTTAGTCTGACACTGTAATGCTGTCTCTCTACAGCACAGTCTCTCACTCTCTCTCTCTCTTGCTCTCATATACTCATCCTTTCTCTATCTGATCCAGACAAGGCAGGTCCAGTGTTGCTTGTTCCTAGAAACACCAAGCAGAAGTCCGGAAGCTGAAAGCTGGAAACTAGTTAACGGATGAACTCCCTTTTGCACCATCAGCAGATTCCTAAGGAGCCGAGCCCAGACAGTGGAACCTCCCATTTTTGACACATCTCCCCCCCCCCCACCACATTCTAAGGAAGGTCAACTCAAAGACCAAAACAAGAAACATTTGTTGAGCAGAATAATGGAGGAGGTTACATCTAATACATTGTCTGTTCCTAACATTTCCACCGCGCCCTCAAGTTGATAAAGTTAACAAGTTAAGAGGCTCTTTCTCCTCCTCTGTTGACTGGCTGGGTGGTGGGAGGGAATCTGCCTGTAGGTCTGACCAGATGGACCCGGGCTTGGTGACGATGGTACAGGGTCATAGCAGAAACCGGAGCATCAAAGCTAAGTGGCCTGCTTCCCGAAACCCGGCCCTTCGCAGCAACACTGAGCGGGGGTATCAGATAAACTTAACCCTGCTGTCGGAATGGCCACATGCAAGGAAATAAGGTGAAGGTCACGACCTGGAAAGTATGGGTCAAATGTGGCGGGCCACTACTCAAAGGAAGTTTCAAGGTTAGTTGCTGTTTCTGCTAGGAAAACTGGCAGATGGCTGTAAAATCCGAGTCGCAGAGGATGGAGGAACAGGCGGGTCTCAAAAGCCCAGTGTACGAAGCCTCACTAAACAAGATGGATACATAAGTAACCAGGCAACTGTCACACCGAGACCACCCACGGCCTGCGCCCCAATTCCACTCCTTTGTCTTACAACTAAAAAAAACGGAGCCTCATAAACACCAAGTTTAGGGATCGGAAGACAAGACAAAAACTTTGCTCAGGGAGCCGAGACATGTGCTCAGACAACCGGAAAAGATTTATTCAGCTTTGACCTAATATTCTCCTCTCCAGGTAGGCAGTTGATGATGGTGGTGCGAGGAGGATAGAAAAAAGAAGGAAAAACCCCTTTCCCTTTACAATCCATGATTCATAGAGACGACAATTAAATAAACATTGTGTTCGGGAAATTGACTATAAAAGTAAACTTGGCAATATTACCACCGTGAAGTGGATTATTTATGCATGTGACGAGTCATATCAAGTCAGGTGTTAAGTCGCACAAGTGAGTTTTGCGTTATGGCCAATAAAGTGCAGGAGGTTTAATTGATCAGATTTTTTAAATCAATTGATAAATATTTTATCTTTCTGATCCGTCAACAAAATTTTAATTCTAAACTTCAATAAACCTTTAAATACTACAGTTGTCATAGAAAACATGCATATTTTTTCCTAATAAACCCAGTTATTTTTTGGAGTATCAGGAAAATCCTGCAGTCAAAAAGTTGAGGATTCCCTCTTTATTAGTACATCACTCATTTAAATATACTAAAAATAGGATTTCCCCAGGTGATCCTCGTAAACAAACTTGCACTGACCAGATCTCAGAAACCGAACATTGTACAGTAATAAACCTGGGATCAATATGGAGCTCGTTGAAATAGGGATCTGAAAATATACATAACTTAAAATCACTTGATGTGATGGATCACTTATAACACAGAACTGCCTGAAGTGGTTTATTCCTCTTATACCACAGCAGTTCTTGACAAACACCATGCTTTTATATATTAGTTACGCTCAACCTTACGGAACATCTAAGAGACAAGTGATCCTTATCCCTTCGTAGCTATGAAGAGTAGTTCCCTCGCCAGCCTCTATTTCTCTCGAAGTTCCATAGCTAGTCATGTTAGCAAAGAAACACATTTCTCCATAATATAGATTTTCCATGTAATGTACTCTTAAAAAACACCAACACTGGAGACTCCTTCCACAAAGGTTACTTAGGCACCTCCCGACAGAAACCTTCATTAAATGGTTGTATGATTTTCTTTGTTAAATATCACATTAAAAAAAAACTGTTAATAATCAACTTTACTGTGTGTATGAATTTCTTCTGAATGAAATTGTTGTTTCGATGGAAACAATGACGCAATGAAATGGCACGTTGTATGAACCTGTAATGTTTCAGCAGGAACTACTGTCTAGAAGACTCTATGCACGCTCAGAAGAATAATTATCACGCATCTGAAAGCAGTCAAAGCTCTCGGGCGATCACTGCGGGAAAACAACATCGAACTAATTATGGTCTTCGAGTAATGTTTGCCCGCAGCGAATTGGCGGCGGTGGTGAAAGACGAGGAAACCCCCCCTCCCCCTTCCCTTTTTAATCCACGAGGCTAATCCAAGCCCCAGACAAGCCTCTTCAGGCGGCTCAGTTTGGCAGGTATCTCACACCTGAGTGATGTTCAGAGCCTCAGTTTGAACCTGTGAACAGAGGGGTTGGTCTTTAAAGCAAAAGGAATTTCCAACGTTGATGGAAGCCTAATCTCAAACAAGCGATCATAGATTTAAAGTCCCACTGCACACCAGCTACTAAATTACACAAATTACTCACAAGGTTGACACACTCGGAGGGAAAGTTTGATGTGCAGCTGAAAAGAAACAGAGCACTTTTACAATGACTTCCTTTCTGAATCAAAACAGAGGAAGCTGATGACTGAGGCAGGGCAAAGTGTAATTATTGTATTTTACATCTGAAGAAAAAAAAAACCCAGCTCCACTCAGCTAGTTTAAATCTTAAACCCCTAGGCTTTTCTTCTTAAAAACAACAAAATTCTTAAATGAGTTTTGTTTTACATGTTGTGAAAGTTGAAGTTCAGGTGTTTTAAACAGTCTTACTGAAATTCAAGAAAATCTGTAGTAGATTTTTTTTTTTCAATTGTATTTAAGCAGACTTTAAGCAGAAAGTTTTTTTTTATCCTTTTTATCAAGGATTCATCACTTATTGATGCAAATTTTCAAAAGTTTACTACAATTTATTATACGATTTCGCAAAAACTAATTTAAAAGTAAGAATTGATACAATCATGATTTATTATTATTATTATTATTTTAACTTTCAAGTTTCTCATTTGTTTAGCAGAAAATGTAACTATTTAACACGATTCTTAATTAGCAATAACTTTTTGAATGTATATTTATTATTTGGTTATTCGTGTAATATTAAAAGTATTTTATTTGATTCATTTATTGTATTATTTTATATGCAGAATGTGCAAAAGTTAAATTAAAAAGTAAAATGTAAATTTAAAGTCATCCTTCAGAGAATTTGTTTACTGAAACTTTTAAAGAATCAGAATTGTTGTATTAGAAAAAGAAATTATTTATTTATTTATTGGATTCATTAAATAACTAATTTAGCTTAAACTTATAATAAATTTATCAAAACAGTGGTAAGTAATTCATATGTTACATTTTGCTAAGTAAAGTCATCTTTAAACATTATTTTAAATTAAATTTTGATAATTAGATATTTCACACAAAAAATAGCCATGAATAGTGTAAAAAAGTTTAAATGTTTCTATTTACATAGATTACATCTCAAGCTAATGTCTGCATTTGTTGTTTATTGCAAATATGTCACTTATACACTTCTGCTTAGATGCTAACTGCAGTTCACTGGCTTTGTGCATGTCCACAATAATAAAGTCGAAACTAATCTAATCCAATCTAATGTGTTCTAATCTAATCTAATCCATCCAACTGCATCAAGGAATATTTTTTTAAAATTGTATTAAACCTTTAGCAAACGGCTTTATAATTTTAAGTAAAAAAATATGTGACAAAAACAGTTTAACTGTACTTTCTAAAAGAATGTTTATTAAATAAACAACCAAAATTACTTCTCAAGATTCTTATATTTACAAGCTTTACAGAAAGTTATAAAATTAAGTTAACGAACAAAACATGGCCATATGAAAAATAAGCAGTTAAAATACACATTTGTGATTCCACATGGTAACAATCTTTATTACTTATTTTTGTTTAAAAGTCAAAAAATGTTTGATTAAAATTTTATTAAAAATTTGTTAAAAGTAAAACTTAATCGAATTTCTCAAAAGCGTTACAGGAACGAATCTGAGCTCTGTTGATGACTACATTAAAAACAGAATCACACTGTACTCAATCTGTGGTCTTGTAGGTGGTAAAACCTTTAACAGAAATTTGATTATAATTATTTTTAACAGATAAATATAGACAGACTATGCAAGCAGTAACCAAATTAAAAGCAAAAGGTAATTAATTCTTTAATGTTAATTAACTCCAGACTTTTTGTCTTTATGCAATTCATACCATTTTTCTTTATTTTAAACAGTGCCAATGTAAGTGAGCACCAATAGAATCAGGTATTATGTAGAAAATTATTTAAATACTAAAGAAATAATAATTTTAAAACAATCATTTAATTAGTCTTAATTATTGCATCTCTTGTACAAAAAATGGTCTTGGTGCTAATTCCTCATGCATCACTTGAGCATTTAGTATTTTTTCCAGAGTTTGCTATTACACAACCTGTGTTTGTAGATTGCATTCATTTGTTTTTTAGTATGAAATGACAAAAAAAAAAAAACCAATAGAAACATTTTAGTTTAGTTTTTTTTTTTAGTTGAAATAAGCAATTCAATAAGGACACCCTGATAATTATATACATATTTCCTCACATTTTCCAAACTTATTTCCATAATTCTTTTGATTCTGTAAATCTGCTTTGCAACCAATTTTTTATTTAAATATACTAAATAAAAAAATAAAACTACCCATGTTCATTGGTTCAACTTGTTACACCGTTTGGAAATCTGATTTCATAAAAAAGATTTTTACAATGTAGTTATTATATTCTGAAACTAATTTTAAATTAAAGAAATTTAAATACTCTTAAATTATATTTCTAAAAAATTTTTTAATAGTTTTTACTCCAAAAACAATATGTAATACGGAGAAAGACAAAAGCTTTTTGTAATATATATATATATATATATATATATATATATATATATATATAGTTTTAAACTCACACAAACACACCATAATCAGTAGCCTGCTGTTCCCCTTGTTTAAAGGTTCATGGATGTCTTTTAGCTCAAACAAGCACAATACATGAATAGCGTCAGAACATTTAAATCATGATTAAAATATTTATTTCGTTAAAACAATTTGTATAAAACCGCAAACAAATGTATTAGAATAAAAAAGCTGCAAGCTTGAAAGACAGCAATCAAGTGATTTTTATGCTCTTTGCATAATTGTGCATCAATTAAGCTTCTGGTTTCTATGCAAATGCCACAAATCATGCAGATGTTGAGGAAGAAAATGAACTTTAATATGCATGTGTTATGTTCATTTCGTACCCATTTACAGCTGCCAGAAACACTTTACGCGTCTTATTTTATGTCTTTGCAACAACAAAAAAAGCTTACAAGGTCGAAAAGAATTACACCTCGATTTTACATAATGATTTTCCTGGCAGATCAGCTTTATTTGCATGTTTTTGTCTGGTTCAGTTTTTAATTCATCACTTTGGTAACACTGACAAGCACATGACAAAGAAAATAACATCCGTACCAAACGAATTAGGCGTTTCGGAGTCAAATAACAGGAGGAATTGAGTAAAAGGTTTTCAAGAACTTGAAGGCAGATTTTTTTTGTAAGGTGCAACAGCAGTTTATTTCATTTCTTGCTTCTTCGGTTATATTCTCTGGAGGAAAGGTAAAAGCTGATCAGGTATAACATTTTAAAAGCTGCGGTTTCAGCACAAGTGTATTAAGTGACTGAGATCATCTCTCGTTTGTTTTTTAGAATTTCAGTCCAGAAGGACGGTCTTTTAGGGGGCTGGAGGAGAATCCCAAAGACACTCCTGGACAGGGGCATTGAGCTAAAAACAAACTTTTAAAGATCTAATATTCAAAAATGACTGAGATGATATTTTTACGTGTGGTGGCAGGGGGCTCCAGGCTGTGTGTGGTGGTTGTTGCATGTTCTCCCCATGTTTGCTGGGTTTCTTCCAGGTACTCCAGGTTTCCCTCCCAAACTGGTTGGCGTTTTCTCACCACCTGTTGAGTGTGAGTGATAGGTTGTGTGCCCTGCAACAGGTTGGCACCCAATCCAGGGCGTTCATTGCCTTGTGCTCTATGTTCCCTGGGATAAGTCGTATAGACAGTGCATGATTTATTCGTTAATCAATTAATTAGTTCAGTTATTTTACCTACTGCACCTTTAAAATATACAAAATGTGGCTTTTATTTTATTCACACTAACCCTAACTGCAAAGTCTGTACATATTACACAATAACTACAGCATTCAAGAAACAAAATGTGTGGTACGGTCACGTCAGTTATTTTAATCAAAAGGTTTATTGTTATTTTTATGGTTAAAGAGTATAAGATTGTCAGATCGCATTATTCACAAGCGCACTATTAAGTGTAATAGCTGCTTCATTGTCTCAAAGGAATAGAATTGTCTGATTACGTATTTATATATATATATATTATTTTCTTTTTTAATACACCTTAAGGAGTGACATCTAATTTCATTGTAGCCTGTACAATGACAATAAAAAATAATCTGTCCATCATTAAGGATGAACATGAAAGTGATTTTTTTATAGGCAGTGAAAATGACAATAATAAAATTATATACACTATATAATTATTAACAATTCATAATTGATGAGATAATTAGTGAAATATGTGCCTCACAATGGATACAGAAACCATGAGGAAACAAATAGGCAAAATAATAAAAGTGTTTTATATCTTCAACAAAGTATCGTAGCACATGAACCTGCGGTTACTATGACACTGGGAGATAAGTGGAGCTAATTACAGGTTAATTACAATAACCACGCCACAGGCACCTACACTACAGTGTCAAACGATATGTGGGCGGAGCCTCCAGGACCATGTTAGAAACAGGTTGCACATTTATACTGTAACTCATTTGTATATTCTTCGACCCGATTCTTCGAATCATGAAACGCCCCGGGCGGAGTGGAGCCGAATCTGATGAGTGGTGCAGCGACAAGACAAAACTCCCTCCTGCTGCCAGTCACACATGACATCATGATGTTCAAACAGGTCAGGACAGTAAATTGAATAATTTCTCAAACAGGAACTATAACAGCCATTGTGCAGTTTCCACACCATTTCCTGTATAACGTCTCTCGCCCTCTCTTCCTCTCGCGCTCTCTTACACACACACACACACACACACACACACACACACACACACACGTTTATTTAAAAATGAAAACATGGCAGTAAAAATAGCTTTACTAGAAACCTTCTCTAAATAAAGATCGCAAAAAGTGTCCTGCCCAAGCATCAGTAATAAATAACGCTTACCGTGTGTGTTTGTGTGTGTATGTGTGGGACAATTTAATGCAAAAAATTTTTTCTTTAAAAACATTTTAAAATATGATCTTCAAAACATTCTGTATACACGTGTGACATGTAACACGTGTGACAGTATTCTACATCTGAAAGCACAAAGAATTTTTTAAAAAGTATGAATTAAAATTAGATTTTAATTGATGCATTAAAAAAACTAAAAAATTGTAAATTAATATGTATCAATTTACATTTTAAATACATTTCTTTATTTTATTTGATTCCTAGTAAACTCAAACGTAAAAGAAAAGTAGTGCTTTTTAATATTATTGATGATTTTTATTTTAATAATGCAATTTTTTTTACAAATCAGAAATGGCAGCCAGATTTCCCTTCCAAAAAATCATGACATCACCCCATGTGGTGCAAATGTGCGCAGAAATATTTATATATTTATATTTATTCCGACATGGATAACATTTATACCTTATAATATTTATAAACAGATTATTTAAGGTTTAATCCACCGTCTCATTCTGATTAAAAATTCATTCCGATCGGGCCAAATCAGTATTCCGATTCAAAATTATTCCATTTATTAGTGGAATATTAGTGTCCATGTAAACGCACTGAGCCTTAGTTTTATTTAAACAGTTCTAGCGACACAATGGCATGATTAATTATGTGAAACAAATGAATAAAGTGCAAACAGTGGAAACAAACAGAATATAAAAAACAGCAATAAAAGTGTAAAAAAAATAATAAACTGTCCAGTGTCCAATGCTGCACACATTGCATGAACTGTACATACGCCCCCTTGTGGTGACCGTATACGGAGAAATATCATGCAAAACAAAAATCATCATTTTTAAGAGGTTAATTCTATTCATTATTAATTTTATTCATTACGCTGATTGAGTATTTGCACATTCAACATGAAAATGTAAAATTTTTAAAGAAAAGATTAAAGAAAAAAAAAACTATAATCGCTAAACCTAGGTGTTGAACAATTCACACTGCTTAATAAAATCCATGATTAGTTGAGACATCAAGTCTTGAATGAAGGATTGAATTTGCTAATTAATCGTTATCTTTAAAGATCAGGGCAAGCAAAGGTAAAGGCCATGTAAGGACACGTGTGCATGCATGTTAATTTTTTCCAACCCACATAGGTCATGTGAGTTCTCTCTCTCTCTCTCTCTCTCTCTCTCTCTCTCTCGCTGAGTTGATGACGTTGGCCTGTCAGCTGTAGTCTATTGTTGATTCGACCGTATAAATATGGGTGCGAGAAAGAAACGGAAGCTGAAGGCTCACAAGATAAAAATCATAGCATGATTGCTACACATTCTTAGAAGTCTCCCTAAGAAAGAATAACTCGAATACTGAGAACAGGACGCGCTTCTGGTTTTAACCTCAGTTACGCAGCCTGGTGTTACAGGCACGCATATTTATCTGTTACGTGCATGCGCGGTGTATGTCGAAGAGCACACTGATACAAATGGGCTGTTCATTAGGGACACGTGCCGGCGTTCATGCTAAAGCTTTAGCTCCGCCTTTCAGATTTCCCCTCACATGTAAAGGTCAATGAAGCCTTTCACCAGAAACACAAAAAACAAAAGAGATTCGATGATCAAGCGAAGGTTCAGTTGTGCAGAAGACACGTGAAGGCTTCGCCAGTGTCAGTTTTCACACTGTGATGTCAATCGTCTGTGACGTTTAGTCTTTGCACTGGCATTCTAATGAAACGTGTGGTTAATGATAGGAAGCGCGATGCGCGCGCGCGCGTGTGTGTGTGTGTGTGTGTGTGTGTGTGTGTGTGCGCGTGTGCGTGTATGTGAACAACTGACACTATTGGGTAATAACACAAAGTAAGACTTACTTTAGATTCATATTTCAGGATCCTGAAGCCAGTTTTCACCAAAAGATTCCAAACCTCCCGTATCTTCTAACTCTTAACTTTATTGTTTTCAATCCTTTTTCAACACTAAAAAAAAAAAAAAACTTGTGTAGTAAAGTGTACAGACCGGTAACAGACATGAATCTAAGGGGTTACATCGTTTCTTTCCTGCATTTTGCTTCTAAATAATCAGATTAGCATAGAATTAGCATCTCATTAGCTAGCTGCCATGCTAATGTCATTAGCACACTTTGGACATTTATATAATGAGTTATATAAATGAGCTAAATGAATAAATGAATCATTTTTGGGGTAGGTATAATTGAAAACATATGGAGAAAAATGGCAAAAAAAAAAAAAAAAAAAAGGTTTTTGATCTTTCCTGACTTTCAGCAAATTCGGATGACGGCAGTTTCCTGGTGAACATGTGACTTGTGGAATGTTCCATATACAGAACCGGTCAAAAGTCTGGATACAAGTTTGGACTTATTTTCTACATTCTAGAACAATACTGGATTTTTAAAAATCAAACTATGAAATAACAGCTATAGCATTAGGTAATTAAGTAACAACAACAACAAACAATAACAACAACAACAGTTGTTTGTTATATTAAAACATGAAGGTCGGCTGTTCTGGATCAGTTCTTGCATGAACAGTGTTGTGTCAAGTACGTTTGCAAAACCCATCGAGCTCCATGATGAAACTGTCTCTCATGAAGCCCTTCCCAGGAAAGCGAGACCAAAACTTACTGCTGCAGAGGAGAAGCTCATTTAGAGTCACCAGCCTCAGAAATCACCAATTAACAACCAGCACCTCAGATTAGAGCCGTTATGAAGCTTTACAGAGCAGAAGTAGCAGAAACATCTCAATATCGACTGTTCAGAGGAGATTATTGTGTATTCAGCATTGTTTTACAATGTAGAAAGAAATACAAATCAGGAAGGACCATGAAGTTGGAGAGACGGACGGACAGACAGACAGATACTTTATGGATACGAAGGAGACTCCAGACATCCATCAGCAAGAGAAATGTAATACAAAGACTGGGGTGTAGATGTGATTGCACACTATGTCTTACTTATAGTCAGCAGACGCAGGGTGATGTGAGAACTGAACTGAAGTTACTAGTGCAATACTAAGAGCAAACAGGTTTTTAAAGTTTTTTTAAAATACATTTTTACTGTTATTTTAAGCTAGAATTGAGGCACTGGAAAAACCATTCAAGCATTTCAAGCCAGAGAGTCAGCCTTTCATTCTAAAAGTGTGATTTTAAATCATCCGATTTCAGGAACTAAGTGAACTAAGAGCTTTTTATTCATATCTTAGATTATTTCTCTGATACTTGCACACTAGGTTGCTTTTGAAAAACAGCTCATTAGGGCTCTATTAAAAGGAATTAAAGCTCTAAGATATAATGTAGAATATAATACAAGGTGTACAGATGCTCATCATTGTGATTAAAGAGTAAAAGGGTAGCAAGGTATAAAAAACAATGAGAAAGAGACTAATATAGACAACGAGAGATGTAGAAAATAAATACGTATACTGTATAAGGAGGAGTGAACCACATGAGAGAGCGACAGAGAGAGAGCGAGAGAGAGAGAGAGAGCGAGCGAGCGAGCGCCTCGATGAGGCCTTTGTCCGGGAAATCAGCTCAACGGTCGGGGCCCAGATGGCTTTACACCTGCAAGCCCCAGCAAGAACGAAGACACACACCACCAAACACCCGAGTCAACACCGACACGCGGCCGTGGACACAAAGCCCATGACGACCCGAGTGGCCTCGCCCTCTCGTACGAATCGCACCGCTAAACCCAGCTCACTGTCTCACTGAGTCAGTAATGCCGGCAGGGTTTATTGATTGTACAATTGAGAAGTTCAGAAATGAGACTATGGGGTGGGGGCTGCGCCATATGGGACATGAAAACGGGCCCAGCATCGAGCAGCCTCACAAGATTAACATAACTGCTCCTATTACGATCAGTTATATCAGTTATGCCTTCAGATGAACTCGTCTGAGTCACGGCGATGTGCTTCCCCAGCTTCCTGAACACTGAGTAACTGTTTACGTTACTTTACTAGCTTTCTCACACACATGGGAAATTTAAAGTGTCAAATTTACACTGAATTATCTCTAAATTTATAACAACTCACTTCTTACTCACAAAAGGTTATTTTTCCCCTCTCTCTATTAATCTTTTCTCCTTCTCTCTTTTTTTTCTTGAATGGAGATGTTGAGCATTAGATATACACCATGTTGGCGTTATTATTATTATTATTATTATTATTATTATTATTATTACTTTATGAAAATACTATAATAATATACAAGTAATAGTTTTTAAATTAATTAAACAGAAATTATTAATATTAGTAATCATTTTTTAATCATCATTATTATTACTATTATTATTAATAACATTATTATGTTTTTTGAATTAGTATAATAATATTTAAGTAGGAATGATTAATAATAATTAATATTATTATTATTAATATTATTATTAATTTAGGGAATTACTACAATAGTAATAGTAATTATTAATTTAACTGAAATTCATAATAATTATTATTGTTGGTTTTGTAGTATTACTTTAAAATGAAAAATTAATTAAGAATAAACTATTACTATGGAATTACTGTAATAATATTTACGTAGTTTATTAATTTAATCATTATAGTTAGTTTTGTATTATTATTATTAATTTAAAGGATTAAAACATAAACATTGAATTAATTGATTTTTTTATTCATGCTAATTATATCACTATTGATTTGTTGCATGGGGCTCTCAAATGTTATATTTCATTATAATTGTAATTATTTTTATTATAGTTATGTATGTTTCATAAATATACTCGCTCTTTCTCTCTATTACTATCATTAATATTAACAAGAAACATAAAAAATAAATGTAAATAAATACTTTGCCATTTGCATTTATACCGTTGCTCTGGACCTGGTAATGTCTGGTAAAAACCTTCAGCATGCTTTTGAACAATGTGTTTTAAACATTAGTCCTTTACTACACCGTCTCTCCATCCTGCTCCTGGAGAACCACCAGCCTAGTCATTTTTTCATCAAGTAAAATGATAAAACCCCTACTAACATGGGATCCATGTGAATGACGGTTACTTAGTGGTTGAAATCGGCTGTAAAAAAATGTTTTTCTTTAAAGACCGTAAATGTATATAGCCCGAATGCAGTGACTTCACCTGGTCACTATAAGGTTTATATCACAACGATGCTGAATTCTCGGTTCTGTGGTTCAAATACGTTTCAGTAATAACAACTCATTTACAAACATCTGTATGGTGGACCCTCAAACAAGGTATTATATTAGGAAGTAATTCCACATATTCATTATTATTACTTATTATCACATATTATTATTATTACTATTATTATTAAGTTATTATGAACTAGTAATAATAAAATTTGAATAATTCAAAGTTGCAATATGAAAAGAAAAAAGTGTACACAATGAAATGTGTTTGTATGGAAGGAGTCTCCAGTATCGGTGCTTTTAAAGTCTTCAGGACACGCGGCGTTTGTTTGCTTAGAGAGAAGTCGTCAACATCATCAACATTACTGTAAGCAGATAACAACACAAATAATGTAATCGGTGGCACAGTGCTGAGGTGGAATGTGACACGTCATATCAAGCCTGGTGTGAAAAGTCACGCAGGTCGGTTTTGCGCTATGACCAATAACAGAGCAGGAGGTGAAATGTATCGAAATTTCAATTCCGGGAAAAATCGGTTGATAATCGATCTTTTCCTCCTGATCCTTCAACAGACCTGAGAAGGTTTTAATCCTAAAACATTGTTTTATAGAACCTATTCTACAGAATTTCTATTCTATTAAAACTGGTTAACAATTCAACCTAGTTGTGATTGAAAAACATGAAATGTTTTTGCTACAAAACTGCACTTTTTTTTCTTTTTCTTTCTTTTTTTTTTTAGGAATATCAAGGAAATCCTGCCATCAAAATGAGGCTTCCCTCCTTTCTAAATGAATCCTCATTTAAATATTTTTACAACAGGACTTCGACAGAGTTTTCCGACGAGCTCCTCGTAATCTACTGTATTCAGGAACCCGACATGATCCGCTAATAAACTTGGGACCGAAATGGAGCTGATTGGACCAGGAATATGTAAATGTGCATAACTCAAAATCACCCAAACAGATGCGACTTAATACCTGATATGATGTGCCATTAGATCAGATTTATCATATTGTTAAATATGTAAGAAAAGATTCAGCTACATGTACATGAAATGTTCCGTTCACTACTGACACAACAGCTGGTACAGCGTTCCAGGAGTGTTTAGATCTCTATATAAAATGCATTGAGACGTTTCATTGTGTGCATCACACATGAAAAAAAAAAGGATTTGTACGGTACAGTTCCAGTCGCAACGTCACCCAAAAAGCCAAACAGCGTCAACCGATTTTCAGGAATCGACTTGTCTTAAAATGTGACCGGCTTATTTTTACCATAAGCTCCGTAATCAACGTGATCTAGCTAGTCGACAGGCGGTAAAGCTATGAACCTCGTAGCTCCTTTAACCATTAGCAATCGACGGCATTGTCGAATCACTTTTTTCTCTTTGCAAGTGTTTTTGTAATTGAAATTAGACTGTAGAAGATAGTTTTGTTATCGTCACCGGAGCGAAAATGAAAACCCCGGACAGAGTGCCAATCCATCACAGGGCACGAGCGCACACACTCCGACACTACGGGTAACTACGGAGTACCCGGAGCAAACCCCACCAAGCACGGGGTGGAACATGCACACAGAACCCGCTGCGGGAATCAGACCCTCAACCCTGGAGGCACCATTTTTAAGAAATCCTGTAGATACTTTTCCCATTATGTGTATTCAAAATCCTACTATTTTGTGTGTGTAGTCACATGACTCCACCCTGTCCAGTGGGCGACATGAAGGAGAGCCTTAATAAACAATCCCAGCTTTAATAGTAGAGCGTCAGTGAACTTCACTACGAGAGCAAAAAACACTCACTGATCTCACTTTGTGGTCTGTACCACTTTGCTATGTATACGGGATCGTGGGGGGCCTGGACCCTATCCCAGGAGACTTAGGGCACGAGGTGGAGTACACTCTGGATGAGGTGCCAATCCATCGCAAGGCGCACACACACACACACACATACACACACACACACACGACTGGCAATTTGGGAACGCCAATTAGCCTAATCTGCATGTCTTTGGACTGTGGGAGAAAACCGGAGTACCTGGAGGAAACCCACCAAGCACGGAGAGAAAATACATACTCCATGTACACTGACCCCAAGGCGGGAATCGAACCCTCGACCCTGGAGGTGCGAGGCGACATGGTTAAACACTAAGCCACCATGCCGCCCAAAAAACAAACAAACAAAACATGTTCATTAATGATGATTAAGATAAACATCAATAACATTAAATTAACCGTGATATTGATTTGAGGACACACTTGAATATCATTAGCGAGCCAATCGTGAACCTCTGTTAGCTCGCCTGGTAGCCCCATCTGCGACTCGATTGCTTTGTGATGGAGCAGGTTGAACACGTTTGCTTTGTGTCTCATACGACGGAAAGGGAATTCTGATCAAATGACGATAAAAAATAAATAAATAAAGGGAAAAGATTCGATAAAGACCAGAATGTCTTTTGTTGTGTTTTAATGTCAAATTTTTCTTTTGACTTTAACCTAACTACCCTAAATATTTACATGGCGTTGAGGAAGAAAAGAAAAAAGAAAAAAAGCTTTGAAATCAGTTGATCAATCAGCTGTTGTCCTTCATGTCGACACGGCAGTCTGGTGATTTCCCTGTTACAAACAAACCAACTGAACATGTTCATTAACTGATGAGTTTAATCAGATGTGTGAAAGCAGGGAAATTACCAACATGTGCTGAATTCCAGACCCACAGGACCACAGAGTGACTCCACTCGCGCATAACGAGGTTCAGTCGTCCCACAACAGCGAATGCAGCACCCCATCTGTAGGAATTTCGGGGTACTACAGGGTAAAACGGTTTATTTTTTATTCTCGCTCGCTCTCTCTTCTCTGCAGCCTTTGCTCAGTACAGGAAGATACTTTCTCTTGCACGTTCCTCTCTTGACCTTTCTCTCAGCTCACGCGCTTTCTTTTACGACTGTTGAACTTTTACGTTTTATTTTCCAGCCAGAAGACATTTCTCACTGCACGCTCGGTTGGCAAGCGGGTTACTGAGAGAGTGCGCCTTGTGCGCTCGGGCACTGAGTGCCCATTCACGACGTCCTCCTCGGAGGAATTTCGAAGGAACGAGACTGTATATAATTGACCGAAGGTCTTCGGCAGCGAGAGACACGCACGCTTTGCTGTGTTTACTGTCAATGGAAATGAGCTCTCGCGCGTAATGTGGCATAACAGACGCTTTCATGAGAATTCAACAGAATCCTTTTGCATCTAGCCACATAGAAACAAACACACACACATATACATGTTTTGTACCGGTTAGGGCAGATGTTCGAGGTGCTTGGCACCCAATCAGGTTCTTTTTTCCCACGAAATGTTATTGCGTGTACAATAATGAGCCGATCTGAGCTGATAAGTGTCGTATAGTGGTTTTACTCTATGCAAGGAATGAAAGGGATTGCTGCAGGAGTTGGCACAGAATATAACCCCGATAAACCTAGCTGATAAACCAAGCAAAAAATACATCGAAAATGCAGGCCTTTCCTAAATGGTAGGCCAGTCGAAAGAAAACTGTAACTGGGAAGCGGGGGCGGAAACACAAGGCCAGCAGAAAAGCCTTATTTATTTCGAGTTCAGCGAGTCAAAACGTGGCAGCATGGGAAAATACAGCTAAGTTATGCATGGACTTCAACTCGGATTTTTCCGTAAGGAAAAAAGTCTTAAGGAAATCCCTGAAGGTGGGACACGCAGACTTGCATGGACTTATTCATGTCCAGACGATGCTTTATGACTTCTGGAGGACAGGTCCCGGTTCGGCGGCGGTTTCAGCGGGCTGTCCGACCGGGGCGCCTCTCTCTCTCTGAACGCGGGGAGATGTTCACAGAGCTCGCAAAAACGAGCGAAACCAGCTGGGCTCTCAGTGGAGCAGAGGAATGGATGAAATGAAGCATTCTGTCAGTGTGGAATTCTGCACAGGAAACTGGAGCGTCCGTGTTTGTTCACGCATTGCTGCCTCGATTTGGGCGCATCAACAACCGTTTAGTATCGCCATGTAAATTAAATGTCAAACATGAAGCTGTTTTTTTGTTGTTGTTGTTCTTACAATGATGTAAGGAAGAAATTCCATGGAATACCATGATGGAAAAACAATCAGAGCGTCATATTATGCCTCTATGCTACAATGATTTGCCAAAGCTAACCGTTTTTTTTTTTTTTTTTTTGTCAATATTTATATTCAACATCCAATCAAATCCACTCTTTCCTTCAGGTGAGCATGCGTCTAAGCTTGCTATTAAACATTAATATCGATAATAAAAAACGCTCCCTGTTGCTGATTGGCTGGACTTTGTTGTGTCGAACAGTCTGCGCCACTTTCTTTGCTTCCTGCTTACAAAGTCAGGGTTGTGTACGGACACCAGGATGTTTTTTTTCTTCTGTGCAGAGATTTTTTCCGCAAAATTTGACAAATTTTTTTTTTTCATAGCGTTAGAATCGCTGATTTCTCCTTTAATGAGCCACACACTTCATGCTTCCTTTTATAGTTATATTTCATGTCCCGGACCATCTGGAAACGTGCGTAATCATAGCAGGTCTAAACATTCAGCTCCATAATCACCAGCTCCAACTTTTGAAACTAAAAAGAAAAAACGAATTCATCTTACCAATGGACCGCAAAGTCTAAACCCCTCTTTCCTGAATCTCTGACACCGGAGACTCCTTTCGTGCACGGTAAATAAACTTGGCCTTACAGAAAAACCTACAGCACTTGATTATACCAGGCATCTGCCCTACAGGTCCATATAAAGGAGTCACTATAGAAACACTGTTACTGTTACTATGGAAATGATAACGTATTAAAACGCTGTGATTTCGTTTAGAAAGCTGCTGTTATAGGAAATTAATCGTCCTTCTGACAAATCGAAATAGAGAATTAAACACAAAAACATAAACCTGAACGTACATAGAAAATTTGGTTGTGAATAGAATTAAGTACAGCAAAGATTGATCAGCACGGTGTAAGGTACTGTAGGGTTGCCAACCATCCTGTAAAATACGGACTCGTCCCATAATCAGAAACTGAAAGCCCCGTTCCGTATTGAAACACTTTGAGTCCCGTACTTTTTGAGGATCGACGTGAAATCTATGGGAGGTTTGACCACTAAGACACAGCAAACAGTATGAGATAGACGCATACGACGGTCGATGGACAAACGTAAACCCCTCCTCCACCTCAGCCTGTCCGTCATGTTCCCTACCAAACCACAGAGAGCAGCGAACGCGCTTCTCATTGGTGGGGACTCGCAACCCAGGACAAAGGAAAAGTTCAGAATGATGACAACATTCCCGTGATCGGTTTCCTATCACTCGTTCCAGCCGCCCAAAAATATTACCAATGTTACAGATTTACAACACTATAATCATATTTTGGCATATATAACAATCAAAATATTTAGAAAATAGATGTAAATGTAGGAAACTAAAATAGATTAAATAAATAGATGCCGAACCTCACGTAAGCTTAATTCCTCTCGGCACCGTCTGCTTAAAAGACAAAACTGAAAGCGGATCCCTTTTCTTCTTGCTACCGTCCTCGCTAACATTCTTGGGACCCATGATGCTGCGTCTTTACTAAATCTTGCGCAAAATGCGATAAAAACCCACAAAAAGGGCCTCCGAGTGGCGCAGTGGTGCAGCGCTCGCCCCATCATCCGGAGATCGCTAGTTCGAATCCCGGGTGATGCTGTAACCTCTCGCCACCGGAGGTCTAGAGAGAGCTGATTGGCCGAGCTCTCTCAGAGGGGAGGGATGAGAGGTACTTAGTGCTCCTCCCACATTAATCATGGCTCTACAGCCAGTCAGGGGCGTCTGTGAGCTCACGCAAGTGGAAGGAGCGGATAGCGCCGTCCTCCGAGTGTGTTACGCCGCCCCCAACGGTGCGCGAGCGAGCAGTTCGAAAAGATGCGGCCGGCTGGCGTCACGTGGTTCGGAGGAAACACGTGATAGTCTTCGTCCCTCTCGGCTGAGTGGTAGTAGTAGCCTTAATGTGGGAGCCCCCTAGTGATGGGAAGGAATTGGACACGACTAAATTAGGGAGAAAATCGGGGAAAAATAAAAATAAAAATAAAAAACCCACAAAAAACGACTCCCAGACATATGGGCAATTTAACCTGTGTTCGGTTCGCCTCGGTTGCTTCATGTAATATAAATTATAAAATTAGAAATTGCTTCCATTCAAAATTTCCATTCTTAAAGTAAGAATTTATGAGGCAGGGCGTCAGTATGCCGAGGTACCTCTGTAGCTTTAAAGTCCTCAGGTTTAAAAGAGCACAATCACTCATGTGGAGCCGCATTAGCTGCCGGCTAATTATCGGGTAACTTTGCAGTGCTAGGTTTAAGTGTTTAGAGGATGTGGAGGAAAACTGTGATCCTGTTGTAGACCAGCCTGCATTTCTGATACTAAAACTGTGCTATAAAAAAAAGAAAGAAAGGAAAAAAAAGTGTATACAAACAAAAAAGATTTGCTAAATATGCTAACTATAACCTAGCTCAATCATGGATGCTCATGTGTAAAAGCTGACATTAGCAAGGGGGATAAAAATCACTTCAGATTAGCGGTACATAGAGATAATGGACAGAAGAATAATCTTCGTCCTAATTCATTATCATAAAAACTTAAAGGATGTTTCTAAAGCTAGTCCAGTGTTTATAATAAAATGCATTTAGCATGGTGGCTCTTCGCTAACCAACCTGAGCAATGCTGCAGAACCCGGAAAGTTTGCTACATGTCTTGTTTCTTTTTTTCTTTTTCTTTACGAATTCTTAAATTGTGAGGTAGAAATTTTAATACTTATTCAAGAAGAATGAAAACTAAAGTGAAACACGAGGGACGAGAAGATTAGCAGGAGAAGGAAGCAGAGTTTTGGAGCGCTTTCTCTGAAGTGTTCACGTCCAGCCCAGAGTGAAGCAAGAGAAGGACACACACACACACACACACACACACACACACACACACACACAGGAAGCACCAAATGAAGTCAAAATTTATAAGAGCAGGGAGATTATGTAACAGGAAGCCATATCTCCATCTGCTGGAGAGCTCGGCCCTCAGAGAAAACGGGGGAAATTTTTAGACTAAATCACTTGCGGTCTCCATCCATCTTCAGCCGAAAAACGTAGACAGAAGAGCAGAAATCAAAGAGCGCTTACACACAAGGGTGCACGCCATGGCACAGGTCCACCATGCCACATTTTTCATAACCATAACCGAGTACACAATGCACTTTGGCTAACCCTTACAGGTATGTACAGGTACAACGTGTTTACTCAGTGATAAGTGTCTCAAGACGAACATTCATGTTCATGTTCGCATGGATTTTTTGAAAATTTTTATCATAAAATTCATATAAAGTAACGGCTGTTTATATTTATAACCTGCGCTCCATGTAAAATCCCCATCTTCTTTCCACCAAAACTATTAGCACCCTTGCCTTACACCGTATTGCCACTATTTTGATGTAGACAAGCAACACTGGTATAAAAACTACAGTATATAGCCAAAAGTATGTGAACACCTGACCATCACGGCCATAAACTCTTGCCAGCAACGTTTAAAGCAGACGCTTGTTTGGAAGATCTTCATAAACTATAGCATTACAACTTTCCTTCACTGAAATCAAGAGGTTCCGGCATGACAATACCCCTTTTCACAATGCAGGCTTGGGACGGGTTTTGGGATGAACTTCTATAGGAGTTCATAGAATCTAGTGGTTTAAAGCACACGACTTGTTCGGGAAAATCTGCATAAACTATAGGATTACAACTTGCCCACGCTGGAAACAAGAGACCCAAAGCTGTTCCAAAACCTAGTGATAAACCTTCAGAGAAGAATGGAGAGTGTGGTACCTGGGAAAGGGAAACCAAACCGGAATGGAACAGTCAGCAAGTACATACGAGTGTGATGGTCAGGTGTCCGCATACTTTTGGATATACATATACGTCTAGTCAGATGGTACATGAAACTATTAATGGTCATGCGTACAGTATATGAGAGATGGAAATGATGATTATGGTGCCGCTCTGTCTCTGGCACACCGTGTCTCTCCAAGGCCCAGGTGTGATGTAATCAAAGCTCACCGCCCAATTAACGAGCAAACGATTATTTAACTGCCACTAAACATTAGTCAGACCTGATCTGAGCTAATTCATTCTACCAGTGCCAGGGACAAAAAAAAAAAGTCACAATAGGAAAGAGAGTAAAGTTATTATAAGAAGAAAATCTATGAAACACTTTTTACAATAATGCAGTCGGGTGAGAATTTGGAAACTGCACGTTAACAGGAGTAAAACAATATGAATATACTGTTTTTGCATACATGATGGTTGTATATGGCTCATTATATGGCGCCTTGCACCTCCAGGGTCTGGGTTCAATTCCCACCTCGGGTCTGTGTGCGTGGAGTTTGCATGTTCTCCCTGTGCTTGGTGGGTTTCCCCTGGGTACTCATGTTTCCTCCCACATTCCAAAGACATGCAGATTAGGCTAATCGCCGTTCCCAAATTACCCGTAGTGCATGAATGTGCTTGTGAATGTTGAGCACAGGTCCTAGCACAGTTGTAAACATGGTCTCCAGTGGCCTCCATGGTCCCTAGTTGGATTACAGAGGTTCCTAGATGGATGGATGGATGGGTGGATATACACCTGGAAACTTAAGTGACTGTACATAAGGTGCACCAGTAAACTGTAATATTAATAAAAAAAATATATATATATATATCTGTTATTACAGTTTAAAGACTAGGATAAGTGTGAGTTTTATCCTGATAATAATAAGTTTAGGCGAGGTAGAGAAATATTAATCCATTGCATGTGCAGTCAAGGATGCATTATAAATTACTGGATCTGGTGAAACTATGACTTCTTAATTTATTTATTTATTTATTTTAAAAAGAAGAAAATAAAAAGAAGCGAATAACCACGGTATGGTTACTGTAAGCAACTGACGCAGGTTGCCATGAAAAGCTTTGTTGTTCATTAATCTGTAATCTGCATTAATGTGACGCACATGAACTGCTTTTCTGGAACATTCCTGACCCATCGCTTAAAAGCACTGGCACAAGAACACTACCTTCCCTGATGTAAATAAAAATCATGTGCTGTCCTGGCATGATTAGAATATTTCTCACTGTACAGCTTTGAAGCGTCCGGGTTCGAAAGGATTTCATGACATTTCCAGATGTTTACTCCTGGAAGGGTTACGCAACACATAACATACAGCACATCGTACACAACCTCATGCAGAAACGCCTCGCATCAGAATATCAGAGCTCGCATCAGAATGAAGGGAATAAATGCGATCACGGTGACTTGGGCGCCAGATGCGCTGGTACGGGGATTTCAGAAACTGAAGATCATCTGGGAATTTCTCTAAAGTTTACACAGAAGGGTGCGGAAAACAAAAAACCTTCAGTGAGCATGACAGAGGAGGACGATCAGATTGTTTGAAGCTGAAGGTAGACGACGAAGGGAGAACCACACATCAGGTTCCACTCCTGTGGATTCCTGGGGGATCTGTTTTCATAATCTAAGATGATTTTTCCGACATATTACAAGTTAAATATCTTGATATTTAACTTCCTATTCCTTTTATTTTTTCTCAAACATACTGCAGACTTTTCCATGCGTAATTTGAACACTACAGTATCTACGGTTTATAGTGCATACTGTATTTTTTTTATTTAATATATACTAAAACTCATTTCATACTGTTTCAAATGTTCCTATTGTGCATTTAATTCTATGTTTGATATATATCCTTTTTTTATACCTATATTTACTTTTATTTTATTGGCATTCATAGATAGGGGACAGCAAAGGAAGAATTTCATTATTTTTTACTGTGCATATGACAATAAGACTTTAAACTATACATTACAGATGGAGGAAATTTTTGATTCGGTTATTCGGCGATTCTTCTGTGCTGCGATTCATATGTAGCAACACTGGTTTAAAAATCTAGTTTTATTTTAAATTTATACACGTTTGCATTCGCGGGAGTAAAATGTTGCAGTTCCGCTATGATCCTGCAGGCGGTGCACTCTAAACTATTCACCTACTGGCAGGCAGCGCAGCGTGCAGTTGTGCTACGAGCAAATTATTTGAAAATGCAATATACAGATCAGGACATTTATAAAATCGCCATAGTAACAGAATAGATAGATAAGATACTTTATTGATCCCGAAGGATTGTAATAATAATATAATATATAATGTGTACTGTATAATTACACACTGTATATCGTAGACAAAGGGCAAATTGTCACAAATCGAATCGGCACCTAGGTAGCACGATTATATTGTACATTATACTGTATATTCCCTGGTGATTCCAATTTCCACTACACACACTAACATTACTGTCTTTTGCCAAATTAGTAAACAAGCTGAACTGGTTTCCCAATATCCTCTTTGATGAAATCTATGTTGGACGTGAACTTCCTCGTCAGGGTTTGTTTCACACGGTCAGTACATGATGTTCTGAATGACGTTAATCTCTGCATGTAGCTTTAACTGTGCATGTAAACATATTGAGCTTATTTATATTGTTTGTATAATTAGGGCCCAGCACTTATGACATCAGCCCTATGTCATCACAGTGTGTGAGGGCCCTCTTGTACTTCTAAGGATTTTTTTTTATTATTATTCCAGCATCCAGGGCTTATTGGGGGTCTTAACATGCGCAAAAAATCATGAAAGTCGGGCAGACAGGTTGGAATCCGTAATTAGGAAGGCTGAGCGGCTTCCTACGAGATCCCGCATGGGATTCTGCTGCATAGCTCATACACACTTGCACGTATGCATGCGAAGCCTGGTACACATTTAGATGAACAACTTTCGCAATGCATGTCATCAGCTCTACTTATCATGAAGTCAGTTATTTTGGGTCGTTTGCAAAATGCACCCATTGCAATTTGATATACCGGGCCAATAAGATCTCATGTCACGGAGGACGCAGGTTTTTGATGGTATAAGTGGGTAAGCCGTGACCATGCCTTAAACGTATGCCGAAAAAAGTGGTTAAAAACTTTCTGTATGTCGTCATATTGAATGACATCATATTGAGACATATCACGTTCAGTGACGTCATAGTGTGATGCGATGGCGCTCGGTGCTTGGGCCCGCTCATCATTACTTCGCAAGTACTTAATTTTCGCAAGTCACACACACTAGAATTTTATTCCGTCATCTTTATCTTTGATTAAAGTGCGAGTCCTGGAATATGTCCGCACCATTAGGGAATCAAAACTCCATAGATGTGATACACTGGTGATTCAGTACATTCAGGTGGTCAGCTGACTTCATTTTATTGCCGCATAACTTTGTTGAGTTTAGTCCTGAGCAACTCCAGATCGTAACACTGTCTCCAGAGGCTTGTACAGTGGACACTATGCATGATGGGTGCGTCGCTTCATGCGCTTTCCCTTGCGACTACGTCAGCTGTCACCTTGCACCTCCAGGATTCGATTCCCGGCCAGACTCGATTCCCGTCTCCGTGTGCATGGAGTTTGCATGTTTCCTCCGGGTACTCCGGCTTCCTCCCACAGTCCAAGGACCTGCAGTTTAAGCTAATTGGCGTTCCCAAATTGCCGGTAATGTGTGAGCGAGCGCATATATGAAGCCTGACACGCCAAACGCAGCACAAATCGCGCAGGTTGTTGATGCCCCTATTACAGAACATCCCACCGTGATTCATTTCTTATTCCATTTTAATTGCTTAAAGACCGACAAAATTTATCGGTATGTACAGTATATATGTTATTGTTGTAAACGTTCGTTCACCGTATACATTACACAGTGTTTCCTTCATATATATAACAAAAAAAAAAAATGATCCATGCCTTCCGACCAATCAGATGCGAGAGTTTGGAGTCATATCGCGTGACTAGGAACACTGTACGTGTGAGGTGATGGTGTTTCAAAGAGGAACTGAAACCCCCTGATCAGAGCTACGAAACCTTTGATGTAAGATCAGGTAAAATGGACAGTCCGCGTCCGTCATATGCTCGACGCTAACCTTTTCCCGCAGCATTTTCTGGGTGCTTTAATGATCCAAGGTTTGTCGAAAGGTCATCGAGTGTGTGACATTCCCAAAGGAAAGATCCGCCAAGTCAGCAGCGAGCGCGCCGCCCGATGAAGCCGTGAGCCACGGCTGAGGAACGAAGAGAAGGGAAGAGAGGAGAAGCACGCTCGCTATGTGTTTTAGTGGAGCACTCATGATGATTAATCAAGGACTCCAGATTTGTCCAGCGCTTAAACCCCTGACACGTCTCCGCAGCTGCCTGGCTGCCGACTCCATACACACGGCTCTCTGTTTACCGTCCAGAGCTCCGAATGTTTACAGTGTTGCGCCTTCGCCAGTGTGCTTGTGTGTGTGTGTGTGTGTGTGTGTGTGTGTGTGTGTGTGTGCGCATGTTCCTGAGGAGTGTGTGAATTTAAAGCGTATGAAGTAAGAGGCCTGGGTGTTCTTCACATGGGGGCAGGTGTCAACTGAATGACCTGAAATGTCCTCTAATGCACACCGACGTTAGCAGCGTGGAATTAAATATGTGAAATGTAATCAAATACACAACGATCAGTTGGATAAATAAAAAGTAACTCACTGACATCAGCTTATTTACATTGTTTGCAGGATGTTTGAAGTACAGAACCGCTCTTTCACAATCTGAGTGCTGGAATGTGGCTGAACCATCAGGGAAGGAAAAACGTCCTTAGATGTGATGTGCTGGTGATTCGGTACATTCAGGTGGTCAGCTGACTTCATTTTATTGTCACATGACGTTGCTGAGTCTCGACCCGAGCGGCTGAAGCGGCGCCAGATCATAACACTGTCTCCAGAGGCTTGTACGGTGGACACTATCCATGATCGCTTCCCTTCTCACCCTGACACGCCCATCGCTCTGGAATAGACTCAATCGGGGCGCGTCAGATGAGTCACATGACCTTTTCCCATCACTCCAAAGTCCAACCTTGATGTTTCCTAGCAAATTGAAGCCTTTTTTTCTGATGGGTCTCACCAACAAGTGGTTTTCTTATAGACACGCAGATGTTTAGTCCCAATCCTGTGAGTTCTCATCAAGTGTTTAAGTGATCTCACTTAAAGTGAAGTTGACGGTTCAGCGTTATCCTTTCAGGTTTTGAAATGATATTGAAGTGTTCTTTACCCAGTTCCAGTAATTTCAAATCTCCTTAGTTGTTTTCTTTGCTTGATGCAGCCCAATAATATGTGACCCTTTTGAAATGCCGACTTTTTTTTTTATTTCATTAAATTTTTTTGGCCAAGGCACCTCTTTGTATTTCTTTCAAGCATTCCTGCTTCCATCCACTTGTTCTCCATGTCTCTATGAGCAATGCATTGTGGTCTCCATCATTGGCGGAGGGTCTAACCTGTATTTTAAGCCATCGTTTATTCAATTCTGACCAGTTCGATTCGGTCTAACAACCTGCAAAACGTTTTAACAAATCAACAACATATTCCAGGTCTCACACGTTAATCAAAAATAAAGATGATAGAATGAAATTCTAGTGAATTTAATCTTCTACTAAATATTTGTAAAAACAGCAAAATAATTTAAAATACCGCTGTAAGCAACGATGCGCGGGCCCAAGCACCGAGCGCCATCGCATCTCACCATGACGTCACCGAACGTGATGTCTCTCAATATGACGTCATACGGAAAGTTTTGACGCTCAAGAAGGAACGGGTCGGTAGGGAACATCGCATGCTCAGTTCTGATTGGCTGATCAAGATCTCCACGTCCAATCAGAAACGGGGATGCGGTTACGCTTTTGCAGTTTCGATGTTGTGTTTTCTCGTCTTGTGCAGCTGTTTTTGTTTGGAGCTCGCGGCTGCATTTTCACTTTTGCTATTGTTTTTTTTATTTGGGTTGCATTCTTTCATCGGCTGTTTTGTTTCCGCCTTTTTACTGTCGTGTTTTGGGTTCGCAGGTGTGTTACCATGTGCAGGTGTGAACATGTTACATCAGTTCGTTTGTGACTGCGGTGAGAGCAAAAATGGACGCCCTGCTTGTGATTTGCACGAAAGAAGATTTCAAGAAGTCGATTACATGATTAGTATTTTGTTATTTATCGAAAGAAAGGAGCCGGACGCCCGTCTACGTCCACGGCTGATGATGACGACGACATCGCGTCCTCACTATAGTCCTGTTCTCGCTCCATCGGACTTTGACCCGTTTGGTCCCCTGAAAGCAGGACGAAGATTCACTTCTGATGAAGAATGAAGACAGCGATGCATTCGTGGCTCTGACTCTCGTATTAATTAAATATTTGACTTCTACATATGGATGGATTATTATTAATATTATAAGTTGCATCTTAAGGATTAGAACAAAAGGATTTGTTAGTATTTTAGCACAGATTTTTTCACAGTCTTGTCGGTGGCGTGCAGGATCTCTCGATCATAAGCGCCGACGCCATGTGTGGCATTTTCTCTTCAGCTCGCCCCAGACGGGGTCCCTTCATATCGATTCACATACGCTAATGACGCGGCTTCTCTGGCCAATATTTCCAGCATGAAATGAGGTGAAATGATTCATTTCCTCAGATTTTATTACACCCAGCTCTATTCAAAGGGAGCAATCTTGTGCAATTTGGTGTCCAAGCAACGGAAAGGACATTTATACGTCTCGTAATCTCAGCGGTCACTAATCGGAGCCATCGGGCTAACAGTGCTGCCACATTTCATTAGTCTCACACTGAATCTTTAGAGGACTGTGAGATCCAGATACAAAGGAAGGAATGAAGAAAAAAAGAAAAGAGGAAAAAAAAAAAAAAAAAGCAAAGGAGGTTCGAACCTCGCGGATTAGCAGGAGCTTCCGTGTGTAGGTAAGGAGTCAGAAAGCGCTTCCTCGTAGAGACGCGCGGAGGCGAGAAGGCCGGGCTTTCCTGTCACCACCACTTAAGTGTTTGCTGAGTAATATACATGCTTGACGGAGCAGCATCCGGGCATCGAGCCAGAGTCTATCTGATGAATAAAAAGGGGCTTTTCAGACATTAAACATCAGATACCCAAGATAAACATCGTTTCTCATCTGGGAAGATCATTCTTAGCTTTTAACGAACGGCTCCGTAAATTATCCTTCTATAACGCGCGGTTACATCTCGTTCTACTTCTCCGCTCGAGCAATAAAGAACACAGGAACAATGGCGCTCTATTAGAGTGAGCTCACCGAAACACGGCAGTCTCAGGCCACATCCAAGAATCATACACCTTTTACCCCGCAGACTGCTACGACACACAACACAGCGTTACGTTTCTTCAAATGCGCCCTGCTGGGAGACGAGGAACAACATTACAATCCCTTCCAGACTTCTCAGCATCTGTTAGAAATTACAGGCTCTTTACGTTCCATAGAACATAGAACACACACACACACACACACACACACACACACACACACACACACACACAGACAAAATGTTCATATAGAGCATTTCTTAGAGGGGACGAGCCGCCATGACATCAACTCTGTAAGCGGTCCGTCAATATAAACCCAGTAATGGCTGCGGTCGCCTTGGCAACGGACGACATTGGAAGCCAACGCGCTAGTTTGAGTATTGCTGAGCGCAAAAAAGAAGATAAACAGCGCTGTCGAATTCTCAAACATGATCGGTCAGAAGGTGACGATAGCGACAGGTCGTCATGATACGCTGCTGTCTCTATGGTAACAAGGTACATGATGCTAGGCGATTTTTTAAACAGTGTGTAATTATTTGAAGCTTTCTGTTAAGAGATGCTTTTTTTTCCCATTTATGGAAGGAGTCTCCAGTGTCAGTGCGGCATCGTACGGAGCTCAGAAAAATCATCAGGCAATGGTGCCAATCCATTGCAGGATTACTCACACACACACACACACACACACACTTAGATTTGAGGCAATTTGGAAACACCAATTAGCCTAATCTGCACATCTTTCAGCTGTGGGAGGAAACCGGAGAACCCGGAGGAAACCCACCAGCACAGGGAGAACATACAGACTCCATGCACACAGACCAGAGGCGGGATTCGAACCCCCGACCATGGAGGTGCGAGGTCACAGTGCTAACCACTAATCCACTTTCGCTATTCAATATGTACTGTGTTAAACATGATGTTTTTTAAAAAAACACAAGTTTTTGCAAAAGTTTTTATTTTTTCTTTCAAAGTCCCACATTAAATTTTTTATTTTTATTTTTTATTAATTCATTAAAAAAGATAAACAGGGGACTTGGGTTCCAAACCATCGCACACACACATACGGTATACACACACTCACGCACTCATTCACACACTACGGGCAATTCGGGAAAGCCAATTAACCAAATCTGCATGTCATTGGACCGTGGCACGGGGAGAACATGCAAACTCCATGCACACAGACCCCGAGGTGGGAATCGAACCCGGACTCTGGACGTGCAAGAAGGTGACCGTGCTAACCGCTAAAAATTAATACATGATAATTGATGTACATTAATAACATGCCAGGATTTCCAAAGATAATGGAACTACATTATAGAACTAATTCATTTACTTTTTTTTGTTTTTCTTGCAGATGATCTAAAAGTAACTATAAATGCATGAACAGAATGTAGTATAACAGAATAAAACACAAAATTTCTTGATGGCCAAATCACACCGCTACATATTATTTTCCCGTAACTGCCCACCCCGTTGTGTTTTATCCCTCACTACTGTAATGGTCTTGTGAAAACGAGGAAACTAGAACTTCACACAAGCTACTTTAATTACAACCCAAACCGTTTGGATCATTCAAGACGCCCTCTTTCTTTCTTTCCCTTTGCTTTTCCTGACCCGCTCGGCACCTGCTACGGTGAAAAAAAAACCCCAGACAAATTAATGCGGAGAAAGAAGAAGAAGAAAAAAAAGATTTTTCTTGGAGAATGATTCCTATTTTTGTTTTGTTTTGTTTTTATAGACATGCATTTTTCATGAAGTGGAACAATGGTAGGGTTTGAAGAGCGGCGAGGGTTCCAGGGACGTGCGTTTCCAGTCACGTGAGTGCGAGGAAGAAAACAAACATATACAGGGTTTTTACTGTAAATGATATGCCTGTGGATCTTCTGGATTGCGGATATGACTTTTTCTATGTTTCTCATAGCGGCCTGGATAAATATGTAGCAGACGCCCGGGCCGAAGCGACAGCGATACCGAGCGGCATTATTCATGCCGGAGCTCGGGAAGCCATGGGAAGCTTCGGGAAACTCGACTGTTGCCCGATGGTTGTGTTAATATTTACTGCAATCGTGGCTTCTGTGTGTGTGTGTGTGTGTGTGTGTGTGTGTGTGTGTGTGTGTGTGTTATAAATCCACTCCCCTTACATTACTACCACAAGCCGTGAAAACAAACCGCAAGTAACAGAAGCTAACATTTGACATAACTATCACTTTGTATGTTGAAACTCATTTAATGTTGAAACTCTTTTATAAAATATAAATCGGGATACTACATTTAACTAAGTACGCACTGCAAGTGCGCCCTCTTGTGGTGTACTAGGTAATAGCTACATGAGCGGCGGAGAAATATTACGCAAAACAAACAATCAGTTAAATTCATTAATTATCGATCATCGGGTTCTCATACCTGACCGCTCCATCAAATGCAAGTGCTAATGCTGCTTTCTGCTAGAGGCTGTAATTCTTTAGAGCTGCGACTTTCAAAGTGACTCAACAGCGCTAAAGTTTATTGTCCGATTTGTCTCAAGCAGCTTTATTTCATACAGCTTTTGAAATATAGGATTGAAAAACGACTAAAAGTATTTAATAAGCAGAGGTGGAAAGTAACGAATGACATTTACTCGCGTTACTGTAATTGAGTAGTTTTTTTTTTGTGTACTTCTACTTTTTAAAGTAGGTTTTAAAATCTGTAATTTTACTTAAGTATGTTTTGTTTGAAGTATTGTACTTCACTACGTTTTAAAATCACATTCGCTACGGAGTAAAAAAGAAATGAATAATAATAAAATAATAATAATAATAATAATAATTTTAAAAAAGCACCCCGGAAACCACTGATTGATTGATTGATTGATTGATTGATTGATGGAGAACAAACGCGCTGAATTCACACGAACGATGGAGACGGACAAAAGAGATGCAGTGATGCGACCCAGCTGGAAGCGAAATGCCATCAAATTCTTCTGAAGCAAACCCCCGGCCATATTTAAGCCACCACTTTGATTTCAAGCTCAAAAACAACTCATTTGAGATTTAGATCCGCTTGGCTTTTTTTAACTACACTAGAATCCCCCATCCCACCCCCGCTGTTAAAAAAAAAAAGTAACTCAGTAACTTTTACTCTGAGTACATTTTTTTTTAGCTACTTTTACTTGAGTAGATTTTTAGACCGGTAACTTTACTTGTACTTCAATAAAATTTCATTAAAGGATCAGTACTTTTACTTGAGGACAAAATTTTGTTACTCTTTCCACCTCTGCTGATAAGTGATCAAATGCTGCACAACTTGTGTTGTTGCTTGTTGAAAT
Source organism: Clarias macrocephalus (assembly GCA_011419295.1). Taxonomy (NCBI): domain Eukaryota; kingdom Metazoa; phylum Chordata; class Actinopteri; order Siluriformes; family Clariidae; genus Clarias; species Clarias macrocephalus. The sequence goes on from JAAGKR010003289.1 coordinate 76,541, forward strand.
GTCTCCTATTGTACAAGTGAACTTTTTCTTCCTGCTCCACACTCCAGTCCAGTAGGTGCCGGTAGCGCACCAACCGCACTTACAATCAAAAGAAAAAGGAGCAAAAATATCGCAAACCAGAAGTTATATTTTTTTTGCACCAAGCAAAATTTTCATGTATTTTAAAGTTTATGTTTGGTTTTCATTTTTAAGTTAAAATAAACAATGTACAAAGTGTGAATCGATTCTGAATCAAAAACCGACCTGATGAATCATTTAACTGAATCGGATCATCACATGAATGATTAACTCAGGTGCTACACAGTTTGCTCTTTTGACAGGGAAAATCTACTCAATATGTTGCAGTTAGCTGCCTAGCGTGTTGATGATAAAAAGATGAACCGCAAGGCGTCGATTTTTATTTCCTTACTCTGTAGCTTGAATGCACTGGGGTT